>NW_026506718.1:35000-49311 GCF_026875155.1 Cherax quadricarinatus
GGTGTAATCTTTGTAGTGGTGGATACTGTGTGGTGATACTTGTGTGGGTGATACTGGAAGCACTGATACTCGTAGTAGTGATACTCATAGATGAGATTAGTAGTGATGATGTTGGCAGTTGTGATACTTGTAGTGTTGATACTTGTAGATGATAATACTTGTAGTGATAATATTGTAGCGTTGTATACTTGTAGTGTTGATACTTGTTAGTGCTGTACTTGTAGTGATAATACTTGTAGTGAATAATACTTGTTAGCGTTGATACTTGTATGTGTTGATACTTGTAGTGATAGTTCTTGTAGTGATATAATACTTGTAGTGTTGATACTTGTAGTCTGGATACTTGTAGTGATAACACTTGTTGTGATGGTACTGGTAGCCCTCATACTTTTAGTGATGTATCATCATGAGGGGTAATTCGTGTTTGGTTATACTTAAATTGGTGATACTTGTAGTGTTTGGTACTGGAAGTCTGATACATGAGTAGTGAAGAGTTGATACTTGTTGTTACCTGTAGGGATGGCACTGAAAGTAATGATATACTTGTAGTGGTGATATTTGTATTGGTGAGCTTGTAGTGTTGACGTTTTGAAGTGGTTAATGTTTAGGGGTTTGAAAATTGTCAGATTTGGATTACTTGAGTGGTTGTACCCGTAATGGTTTTATAATTGAAGAGGGTTTTGATTACCTATAATGGTGATACTGGAAACACTATCCTTACGGTGGTGATACCTGTAGTGGTGATAATCTTGCATTGTGTACTCGTAGTGGTGGTATTTGTAGTGCTGATTACTAATAGTTTAGTGCTGATACTTGTACTGTAGGGTGGTGATCCTTGTAGTGTTGATGCTGAAGATCTGTTACGTGCAGATGGTGATATTTTTAGTGGTGACACTTTGTGGAGTGGAGTGATTAGTAGGATTAATATTGGAAGATACTGGTACCAGTAGGGTGTGAAAGCTTATAAGCTTGATGCATGTAGTGGTGGTAACCGTAGTGTGTAATACCTGAAGTTGTGATATTTGTAGTGGTGATTACCTGTAGTGTAATAGTTGAAGTTGTGATATTTGTAGTGGTGGTACTGTGTGGTGATTTTTGTAGTAGGTGGTACCTGTAATGGTAATAGTTGAAGTTGTGATATTGGTAGTGGTGGGTACCTGTAATGGTAATAGTTTGAAAGTTGTGATATTTGTAAGTGATGGTACCTGTAATGGTAATAGTTGAGTTGTGATAGTTGTAGTGTTGGTACCTGTAATTGTAATAGTTTGAAGTTGGTTATTTGTAGTGGTGTAGTACTGTTAATGGTAATAGTGGAAGTTGATGATATTTGCTGTGTAGGTACCTGAATGGTTAATTTGTGAAGTTGTGATTATTTGCAGTGGTGGTACCTGTAATGGTAATAGTTGAAGTTGTGTGATATTTGTAGTGGATCTGGATACCTGTAATGGTAATAGTAGGAAGTTTTGATATTTGTAGTGGTGCGTTACCTGTAATGGTAATAGTTTGACTAGTTGTGATATTTGCAGTGGTAGGGTACCTGTAGTGGTGATATTTGAAGCTGTGATATTTGTAGTGGTGGTACCTGGAATGGTAATGTTAGTTGTAAGTTGTGAAGTATTTGTAGTGATGGTACCCTGTAATGGTATTAGTTGAAGTTGTGATATTTGTCATGGGTGTGGCCCCCTCTACCTGTAATGGTAATAGTTGAAGTTGTGATATTTGTAAGTGGTGGTACCTGGTAATGGTAATTAGGATGGAAGTTGTGATATTTGTTAGTGATGGTCCTGTAATGGTAATAGTTGAAGTTTGTGAATTTGTAGTGGTGGTACTGTAATGGTAATATCTTGAAGTTGTGATATTTGTAGTGGTGGTACCTGTAATGGGTAATAGTTGAAGTTGTGGATATATTTGCATGGTGGGGTACCTGTAGTGGTGAGTATTTGAAGCTGTGATATTTGTTAGTGGTGGTTCCTGTAAATGGTAATAGTTGAAGTTGTGATATTTGTAGAGTGATGGTACCTCTGTTAATGGTAATAAGTTGAAGTTGTGGATATTTGTAGTGGTCGGTACTGTAATGTAAATAGTGAAGTTGTGATATTTGTAGTGTGGTACCTGTAATGTAATAGTTGATATGTTGTGTATTTGTAGTGATGGACCTGTAATGGTAATAGTTGGGAAGTTGTGATATTTGTAGTGGTTGGGTACCTGTAATGGTAATAGTTGAAGTTGTGATATTTGTGGGTGGTTACCTGTAGTGGGTGATATTTGAAAGCTTGATATTTGTAGTCGTGGGTTCCTGTAGAGGTAGACCAATTTGAAGCTGTGATATTTGTAGTGTGGTGGTACCTGTAGTGGTGATATTTGGAAGTTGTGATACTTGTTAGTGGTTGGTACCTGTAGTGTTGATATTTGAAGCTGTGATATTTGTAGTGGTGGTACCTGTAGTTGGTGAAATTAGAAGCTGTTGATATTTGTATTGGTTGGTACCTGTAGTGGTGATATTGATGTGTGTTATGTGATACTTGTATTAGTGGTACCTGTAGTGGAGATATTTGAAGTATGTGATATTTGTAGTGGTGGTACCTGTAGTGTGTGATATTTGAAGCTGTGATCTTTGTACGTGGTAGGTACTGTAGTGGTGAATTAGTAAGCTGTGATTTTTGTAGTGGTAGGTACCTTGTAGTGGTGATATTTGAAGTTTGTGATAGCTTGTCAGTGGTGGTAACTGTAGTGGTGATATTTTGAAGTTGTGATATTTGTAAGTGGTGGTGGTACTGTAGTGGTGATATTTGAAGCTGTGATATTTGTAGTGGTGGTACCTGTAGTGGTGTATTAGAAGCTGTGATATTTGTAGTGGTGGTACCTGTAGTGTGATATTTGAAGCTGGTTGGATACTTGTAGTGGTGGTACTGTAGTGGTGATATTTGAACGCTGTGATACTTGTAGTTTTGGAAGAACTTGTAGCGTAGCATTTGTACTGCTGATTAATTGTAGTCTTAGTACTGGATGTCTCCCCCCCCCTCCCACCCCCCCCCCCCCCCCCCCCCCCCCCCCAGCTAGTAGTACTTGTAATTGCCTCTGATAATTATGTGGTTAATACTTGTATGCAGTGGATGGAACTGATACTTGTAGTTGTAATAGATACTTGTAGTGGTTGGTCTGGACAAGTAGTGTACTTGTAGTAAAGATACTTGTAGTGGAGGTACTGGAAGTGTGATTACTTGTAGTAAAGATACTTGTAGTGGAAGGTACTGGAAGTTATTGATACTTGTAGTAAGATACTTTGTAGTGGATGGTACTGGAAGTAGTGATACTTGTAGTAATGATACTTGTAGGGAGGTACTGGAAAAGTACTGATATTGTAGTAAATGAATACTTGTGGTGGTACTGAAATAATATTGTAGTCGTGATACTTGTAACTTCGATATTGTATTGGTGATTACTTATACATGGGTTATTTGTAGGAAAAAGAAGGCTGTAGCTCAGTGAATCGTCCTGGAAGTACGTACATGTAGTGGTGATAAGGTGTAGTGAGACTTGCAGTGGTGATAGTTGTAGGGGGGTGGATGTTTGTATTAGTGGTCACTGGAAGTTTGGTAGTTGTGTAATGTTCATTGTAATGGTGGTATTGGATGTTACTGAGATTTGTAGTGGTCGGACTGGAAGTGGTGATATTTGCTAGTCAGTGAGGAGACATTGTGGTGGTATTGGAAATACTGATTCTTATAGAGCAGATCTTGAATTGGTGAATGCGTGTAGTTGTGGTATTTGTAAATGACAGAGTACTGAAAGAAACTGGCACTTTTTGTAATAGGATAATTGTAGAGGTGATACTTGTAGTGGTGGTACTTACATTGGTGATACCTTGCGTATGTGGGTGAGACCTCTGATCGCTTGGATTCTATTCCCACGTGGTATGGGTTTATATTGTACAAAGAAAATTCATCCTCATAATTTCTCCACAATTTGTTGGGTCCTCGAAAACCGGATATGATCAGTAAAATCAAGTATACTTAAATATGTATAATGCGACTTAAATAGACAGAAGTAATTTGTGTTCATAATAAATTTAATATTAATGTGTATTGTGTAAACTGATATTGTAATTGTGTAATTGCTAAGCCTCAGATAAGGCTATGATTGCAAAATATCATACATATTTAATTTGCTAACCCAATAATGTTCTATATATTAATGATGCTAAGTCAGAAAGAAAATTGCCAAGGATAGATTCAAGGTCTATTGTATAATTTACTTTTATAAAGTGTGTCGCTCCTGCATTATTTGTATGTTAATCATATGTAATTAAGTATTTAAGGTCGAATCTATATATTTACCATGGAAGGACTGTAATCAAATAAATGTAATTGGTAAATCCATTATTATTAAAGCATACGAATGTTAATGAGCACACGGAAAGGTCATATAACCAAAGTTCTTATACCCAAAGGTCATATAAGCCAAAGGTCATATAACCAAAGGTAATATAACTCAAGGTATATAACCACAGGTCTAGAATAAACTACCAAGAAGTCATATAACCAAAGGTCATATAACCAAAAAGGTCATATAACCAAAGTGTCAGAAACCAAAGGTAAATATAACAAAGGTCATTTAACCAAAGGTCATTAACCAAAGTCATATAAAAAAGGTCATTTAACCAAAGGTCAAATAAACCACAGGTTCATATAACCAAAGGTCATATAACCAAAGGTTCATATATAACCAAAGGTCATATAACCACAGGTCATATAACCACAGGTCATATAACCAAGGGTCATTATAACCAAGAGGTATTATACAAAGGTCAAATAACCACAGGTTCATATAACCAAGGTCATATAACCAAAAGGTCTAATATAACAAAGGTCTATAACCAAAGCGTCAATATAACAAAGGTCATATAACCAATGGTCAATAACCAAGGTCATATAACCAAAAGGTCATATAACCACAGGTCATATAACAAAGGTCATATAACCAATGGTCATATAACCAAAGGTAATATAACCAAGTCATATAAGACCAGCTGTTCATAGTGTAACCAGAATAGGTCATATAACCTCTAAGGTTCATATAACCAATGGATCCATTTAACCACAGGTCATATAACCAAAGGTCATATAACCAAAGGTCATATAACCAAAGGTCATATACCAAAGGTCATTAACCAAAGGTCATATAATCCAAGGTCATATAACCCCCCCCCCCCACCCCCCAGGTCATATACAACAGGTCATATAAACCATAGGTCATATAACATAAGGTGAGTATAAGTAATTGTGTTGATGAAAGTGTGAAGAGTGTTAATTTACAAGTGTATTGAGACTCACTAGAAGGTAGATATGAATATATAAATTTTTACATAAGAAGAAAAATCTGTGGAAATTGGTGAACAGAAAAGAAGTGGAATTATTTAGCAGTCAATAATATGGATCAAGAAGTGAAAAATATTGTTTTGTAATGTTACTGACTTGAGATAAATTAAAAGAGATAAATAATGCAGTTATCTAGCCTTGTTAATGATATGTAATTAATGCAGTTCTTAGCTTGTAATGTAAATAAATGCAGGTCTATTCTAGCCTTGTAATGTAAATAAATTTGCAGTTATCTAGCCTTGTAATGTAATATTGCAGTTATCTAGCCTTGTAAATGTAAATAATGCAGTTATCTAGCCTTTGGAATGTTAAATAATGCAGTATTAGCCTATGTAATGTAAAATACATCAAGTAAATGCAGTTTCTACCTTGTAATGTAAATACATCAATAATGCAGTTTATCTAGCCTTGTAATGTAAATAGACATCAATAATTGCAGTTATCTAGCCTAGTAATGTATAATACATCAATAATGCAGTTATCTAGCCTTGTAATGTAAATACATCAATAATGCAGTATCTAGCCTTGTAATGTAATATTAATCAATAAGGCAGTTATCTAGCCTTGTAATGTAAAATACATCAATAATGCAGTTATCTAGCCCTTGTAATGTAAATACATCAATAATGCAAGTTATTCTAGCCTTGTAATGTAAATACAATCAATAATGCAGTTTCTAGCCTTGTAATGTAAATACATCAATAATCAAGTTATCTAGCCTTGTATGTAAATACATCAATAATGCAGTTATCTAGCCTTGTATAATGTAAATACATCAATAATGCAGTTATCTAGCCTTGTAATGTAAATACTCAATAATGCAGTTATCTAGCTTGTATGTAAACTACATCAATAATGCAGTTATCTAGCCTTGTAATGTAAATACATCAAATAATGCAGTTATCTTAGCCTTGTATTGTAAATGCATAAAAATTGCAGTTATCTAGGCCTTGTAATGTAAATACATCAATAATGCAGTTATCTAGCCTTGTAATGTAAATACATCAATAATACAGTTATCTAGCCTTGTATTGTAAATATTCTCAATAATGCAGTTATCTAGCTTTGTAATGTAAATACATCTCTCGCCAAACTCCAGAATTATGTAGGCCTACATTTATCCAGGTAGTAATTTTGTCAAACCAAATGTTGGACAATAGTTACACAGAAGAAGTGGATGAGTTTTGAGGTCACTATGGTAATTTACTAGCAGAGTAGGATGTGTTTGAGGTCACTATGGTAATTTACAGCTAGAAGTTAAGGATGTGTTTGAGGTCTACTATGGTAATTTACAGCAGGAGTAGGATGTGTTTGAGGTCACTATGGTAATTTGTGAAGCAGAGTAGGATCTGTTGTTGAGGTCACTGTGGTAATTCTCAGCAGAGTAGGATGTGTTTGAGGTCACTATGGTAATTTACAGCAGAGTAGGATGTGTTTGAGGTCTACTATGGTTAATTTACAGCAGAGTAGGATGAGGTTTGTGAGGTCACTATGGATTTTACAGCAGAGTAGGATGTAGTTGGGGTCACATGGTTTTAATTTACAGCAGAGATAGGATGTGTTTGAGGTCACTATGTAAATTTACAGCTGAGTTAGGATGTGTTTGACAGGTCACTTAGGTAATTTACAGCAAGATAGGATGTGTTTGAGGTCACTATGGTAATTTACAGCAGAGTAGGATGGTCGGTGTAACTTTTGCATTAATTTAAAAACTCCAGAGACAAACTATAAAAATTACAGCAATTTAGAGCTCCAAAATCGAAAGCACTTTTTTAAACCCTACAGTAATAAGATATGATCTGAATCGATGAGATTGGATATTGAGTGCGTATTGTTCAACATAAATTGGCCTATTAAGGGAGACTGATAGAGTGAGTAATAAGTACATAAAGGATACTTATCGTATGGAGGAAGAGAAAAGTAGTATTCCAAGGAATTAATTCTCCATTGTTGCAAAGATATTCAACCAAATAATTATAATGATGTAACAAATATTGTCTCTGATGTATCTGTTAATTTCCATTTTGTCGATAAAGGGATAAGAAATGCCACTAATAATTATAATTATTTCCATAAATAAAAATTAATATTGGACCACATCGAGTGGTAGGGACTAGGAATAAGAGGATTCACAACAGTAAATTAGAGGAAGATCAGTAAGTAAAATATGGGGGCAGCCATCGTATTAATTGAGAAAAGTTGTAAGCAAGGGAAATAGGGAATTGTCTTTTTTGGTAGGTATTCAATTCCTCAAGATATTGCAATGAATATGATTCCTGGAAATGTTAGGGTGGATAAAAGCTGGAAGACTTAACAGGTGTAGATACAGGTCGTTTCAGCATCATAATGTAAAGGATTGCTATGCAGAAAATTAAATTAATTTCTTACAGGTGTCAGAAAGAATGACACCTTATTGTAATGTGACAAGGCTGTGTATAATGATGATAAACCCTGCCACGGCTGTTAATAATGTGAAAGTATGTAGCAGACGAAATGTGAATGATCATGGAACTGTGAAGTAGCCTTCCCAGTATGTGAATATGAATATTCAGGATAAAAAGTAGTGTAAAATAAAAAATGTAAGTAGTTTGGTGGATCTGGGATCCCGGCATACGTATATAAATTATAGTGGCTTTAAAGGTATGACAGTTGCAATGGGGGAGGACACCTGAACAATCTGAAATTGTCCAGATTTTTATGCGGAAAAGTCCCAGTTTATCGGCACCAGTGTTATTATGTATTGCCTGGGGTTGCGAGAGGAACTGTATCAGAACGTTCTACCTAGATAATCTATCCAGAGGAGAATTTCTACAAATTGAGCTTAGTTTAGCTACTAGACGGCTTTCATAAATGGTATAAAATTGGCACCTCTCCATCTGTAGGTAATGATTCAGTAGGCCATAATTATTTTAATTTGGAGTGATTTTATGCTACATTTGTAAAGAGTATGCTGAAAAAAATGTGGCTTCACTCGCCTAAAAACTGCGGGAGGCCATATTGTGTTGGCTACGGATTCCGTGCTTTAATAATGAATGACTGGCCTTAGTCAGTTAAAAGTGGTCACTGTGCGTCATATTAATTAATATAGCGCCCAGTCTAAATATTCCTTAGAAAGGTACCTATGTTGAACTAGTACATAAATTTATAGACAGATGAAAAGCATCGAAAATTGGTAGAATGAATTCCAAATAATTCTTTTACTAAATGGAACAATACTGGAACAATGTTACGTCTGATCACGTGACTCGGTGTGTGAAGACGCATCAGCGGAACTGCCTATCAAATTTATAAAATGCTTTTGGCCAATTAAAGTGCACAAATATCACGTATTAAATATAGCGCCACCAGAATTATTAACTGCATATCAAGGAAATTGTTAATGACATACTACTTTATAAGAGGTCCCTTATTATGCAGAGGTATTGCGGGCAATATTAGAACAGTTTTTATCCCAGTATGCGACCCACACCTTGTCGACTAACACCCAGGTACCCCATTTACTTGATGGTCAAGTGTGAAACATAGACAACCGGTATCTTATGGAAAAACACGTCCTAATGTTTTCCAGTACGTACCGGTTGGTGATCGGATCCCGGGCCTCAGTGTGTGTGAACTGAGTGCCCTGGCATTCTCCAATTATTTCCACAAAAACAATTTAATAAATTGGTACTTAATAACTTACACAACCTAACTCAAGAAATTGTTTCTTCTGAAGAGAAAAACATCAGCAAAAAACGTTTAATTTGACCACGTGATGCTCATTTTGTAAAGTAAAGGGTCACAAGTGCAACTAATGTGACATTTTTTATTTGTCGGCAAACGTTATTTCGGCTCTCAGGGAGGCTTTATCAAGCTTTCTTCCAGATTATGATTTTTCTTATTTAATATTCAATTTTAAAATTATCACAGTAAGTAACAGAAAAAAAAATATTTCATTTGATTTGATTGATTTTTAAATTGGGAGAAAAAATAGCAAATGGCACCTAGTGGTCCAACATTAGTGTACAAAAATATTTTCTACTTTGATTTACCAGATTTAGGGTTGGAATCTGATCAGAGAAGCTTCTTCCACTTAATTACACTCAAAAGAATTTTGGCTTATCCCTTAAACTGTCCAGATGTTAGATCTTATCGTTTCCACCGCTATCCTTTTAGTGTTCCAAAGTCGTAGAGTCTACGTTTCCAACCGTCTTAGATGCTGAATCGAACGTAGATCCTACGGTTATTTTCACCACCGGACAGGCTTCTCTGTCATTTTCCATTACCCTGAAATTGTTTCCCTTGTCACATTCCATCCGCCCGAACTGGGTTTCCCTCTCATATTCCATCACCTGGACAAGTTTTCTTGTCATATTGTCATCGCCCTGGACTGGTTTGTCTGGTCATATTTCATCTCCCTTGACGGGCTTCCATGTCATATTCATTCCTTGGGACGGGTTTCCCTGTGCATATCCAAACCCTGGAACCGGATATACCTGTCATACCCCAACCGCCCTGGACGGAGATAGTATCATCATTATCCACCTCCTTGGATGCGGTGTCCCTGTCATTATCCACCACAGGGAAGGGTCGTATGCCTGTCATTATCCACACATCTGAACGGGTATCCCTGTCTAATCCACCACCCAGTGATGGGATATCCCTGTCATTTATGCACCACACATAAACGGGTATCCCTGTCTTAATCACCACCCTGAATGGGTATCCCTGTCATTATGCACCACCCTCGATGGGTTATTCCCTATCATTTCCACTACCTGGAATGGGTATCCCGTGTCATTTATTCAATCACCCTGGAGGGGTATCCCCTATTCATTACCAACCACCCTGGAGGGGTTATCCCTGTCATGACATACCACCCTTGTGACTGGGTATCCTGTCATCATCCTCCGCTCTGGACAGGTTTCTTGTCATATTCCATCTCCTTGACTGATTTTTCTTGTCATTTTACGTCCCCCTTGACGTATTTCTTCTTTTTTACACCATCGCCTTGGATGTGTTTCCGTATCACATTCCTTACGCCCTAGAGAGGTTTCTTTGTCATATTCCATGAGCAGATTGAATAAGGTGTCCTTATATTTTCCTCGATGCTTCCTGAGTTTACCGTCATTTTTCCGTCCAATGACTGTTTTACTGTCATAATTCCATAACTCTGAACTTGTTTCTGTCTCATATGTACTCGCCCTTGACAGGTTTCCTTGTCATTTTCCGTCGTCTATAGACGGGTTCCTGTCATTTTTCATCTTGCTCATGGACGCAGCGTTTCCTATTGTCATATTTCCATCGATGTGGAGGTGTTTCGTTTGTTCATCTTCAATCCGCCCTGGAAGGGTTTCCCTGTCCATTTTTATCTCCCTGTACGGGTTTTTTCTGTCATATTCATCGCCCTGGTGTCGGTTTCTCTGCCATATTTCATCGCCCTGAACGAGTTTCTCTGTCATATTCTGTTGCCTGACGGGGTTTCCCTTTTAATTCCTATCTGACTGGTCTTTTTTCCCTGTTCATGTTCCATCTCCTTCGGCGGGTTTCCCTGTTCAATTGCTCATCGCATCCATGGACGGGTTATCCCTGTCATAGTCCATCGCCCTGGACGGGTTTCCTTGTCATATTCCGTCGCTTGACGGGTTTCCATGTCATTCCATAATCTGACGGGTTTTCTTGTCATCTTCCATAATTGGACGGGTTTCCTTGTCATACCTTCCATCGCCCTGGACGGGTTTCTTGTCATATTCCATCGCTCTGGACGGGTTTCCTTGTCATATTCCATCCCCATTTCCGTTATATTTCCAAACCCGTGCAAAGACGGGTTCTTCCTCCATATTCCATTGGTCCTGTACGAACTTCCTGTCATAATTCCATCGCCCGGGACAGGTATTCCCCATCATATTCAATCCCCCTGAACGGTTTTACTGTCAATTCTATCTTCTGATCATTTTCCGTTTCATATTCCATCTCCCTGGACTATTTCCATCTCATATTCATCGCCCTGGTCGAGACTTTTTTTTGTCATATTCATCGCCCCTGGAACGGGTTTCCCTGTCATATCCATGACCTTGGGCTGGTTCCTTGAAAGGTGAAGTTAGAAAATTGATGAATAGCAAGATTACCGTACTAGAACTCAGATTCAGGACCACAAGCACGAACCTCAGAGTGAAAAGACACAAAAAGTGATCAACCTTCCAGAAAAATCTCGGTCGAATTATTCCCGCTCAATATATGTAAGAGATGTGTTGTCAATTATGGAGTGTGCAGCACCAGCATATAACCCGCACTCTACGAACATGTTAACGTATTTATTAGGACAGAGGTGCTAAGTGCTTGTTCACAGAGTGAGGAGTTTGAAGCTGCGAGGAGACATTTTACACAATGTAGAAGTCCAGAGACACATATAGTTCCGTGTTTCCTAGTTTTAAGTATATATATATTTTCCAGCACTAGTTTGTCCAGCAAACCGAATTTTCTGTTGGTTCACATTATATCAAGCTCCTGGGCTTGGTGCCATTCCTTTACTTCTTGGAAAGAATGTATTAGTCGTTCATTTGAGTTTGAGGGGCTTTCTTTTCTCAAGTACTGTGTTTCTGAGGAAGAAAGAGAACACAGTCATGGAATGACAATGGTCACCCTCTCTACTGTGTTCGCTCATATAAATCATCCATCAATAATTTTCTAGAGGAAACATCTGCACCGATTATATCTGTGATGTGACAAAAAGAGACAAAATTCTCTTTCCCATCAGGAAGAAACTTAAAAAATAAGTCGCTGAAAGGATAAACTCGGTGGAGACACCACCATCACGCAGACGTATAATACCAGCTGACTTGAATCCTAGCATCAGAAACCTAAGAAAGGAATCCTGCTAATAAGTCTTTAATCAGATATTTACCCAAACATGTTACATACATTTGTTATTAACTCTGGTGGTTGCTGTGCCGGCGTCCTCCTGGCTACACTTGTTGAATAGTTGATTTTTCGGTGTTTTCTTGCTGGCCTTGGTGCTGTTTCCTCTTAGATTGCGCCTCATAATACTACAGGAATTGTTGTAGTCAGGGGCCCTTGTGATGCAGTTCAGATGGGCTTGTGAGGTCTCTGGGGAGACCTAAATATATCGTCACACCTTGCCTTGGCAAACGTCTGTAGCCACGCACGCCCACGTCTGAGGTATTTTGTTCTTGACGCCTCAGACCTAGGCGTCAGGTCGTACACGTGGTTGTGGAGGGTGCTTGGACCACCTTTAAAAGCCCAAGGAAGAGCATGATCAGCGGATTCGAGCGGAGCTGCTGCTGGGGTGCAGAGCTCCTGAGCAGAGACTTTGAGCGGAGCTGCTGCTGGGGTGCAGGGCTCGGGAGAAGGCTGCTGAAGTCTCTGGAGGAGACTGTTGGAGACATTGGGCAGAGTACTGGCTTGGAGCAGTACTCGTGCTGTGTAGGTCTTGGGACCTGTGGCTTAGTTTCTGTAGTGAACTGTCCTCTGAACTATATTGTAAGTTACATTCATTTTGGTCAGTTGATTGTATTTCCCTGTCTCGCTGCTTATGTGTACCACCCCATTTATCTGAACCCCAATGATGTACTCCTGTTCCCAAATATATTATTGTACAAGGACTTAATAATAAAACTGTGTTTGAGTAGAATAGTAATATTCACTGTCCCCGTTATTAGCTATTCCTATTTCTTATATTTTATTATGTTTATATATGAGTGAAGAGTGGGCGAGGCATATGTTAGTGAGTAGTGTAGAGTTAATGAGAGTGTCGTGGTGGTCACCACTGACCTGTCATTACCTACCTACCTCCGCTAATCATCTCACTCCTACCACCTCGCCTGCCTCTCCCCTGACTACATATTCCCTTACTCCCATATTCCCCACTTATATCCTATTCTTTCATTACCCCCCCCTACATGACACCCGAGACTGTTCAACTGCCTCCCAGCATACATAAGGGGGATTACCAACAGACCCCTGGCAGTCTTCAAGCTGGCACTGGACAAGAACCTAAAGTCGGTTCCTGACCAGCCTGGCTGTGGCTCGTACGTTGGTTTGCGTGCAGCCAGCAGCAACAGCCTGGTTGATCAGGCTCTGAACCACCAGGAGGCCTGGTCACAGACCGGGCCGCGGGGGCGTTGACCCCCGGAACTCTCTCCAGGTAAACTCCAAGTAAACGTTGTTCGGCTGGCAGCGGGGTGTTGCTTTCCGTTTGTGGGCAGTTGTTACAAAAAACGCGATTCTAAAAGCTTAGAGATCTCCAGTGAATACTAGAAAGGACTGCCCTTCTAGCATCCAGCCGGTTACTGGGTTTTCGTAACAAGTAGTCAGTATCCTCGTCAAATTATCCATTAAAACTTCAGATGTGTTGGCAAGTAGCCAAGTATCTCGGTGTGATGTATAACAGGAATTACACAGCTGAAACTGTCAGAGCATTAATTAAAGATATATAGTTTCCAAAAATCAATCTCTCGAGTTCAGTATTATTGTGCTGACAGCACATATCACATTTATAATTCTTAAGTACCGTCAGGTACATTAACATTTAATAAGATTTTTACAAATATGTACAAGTAAGTGTGTGTATGCGTGTAAGTGCTCTTAAGTAGTTAGCTATGTCTCAAGACTCGAATAAGACTTAAACAAGTGACTGACAAAGTCCTCAAATAAACTAACTTCTTGACCGACTGGCAACCCGAACAGTCTGCTTGAACAACAAAGAATGCTAAGCCCAAAAGCAATGTAATATCAAGCGACTGCGACACAAAATCAGGAACTGGGAAATAATATAACGACACTAAGTAGGGACCATCAGCAGATCCTCCACAAGTTACAAAACTCCCATAATACTGAATCTATGTTCAGCATAGGAAAAACTGTGACTGTGACAATACACAGGAACCAGTAAAAATTAGGTCAGAAGCTATAGCTAAGGAACTGAGATACTTCAG
>NW_026506719.1:0-28033 GCF_026875155.1 Cherax quadricarinatus
ATGGCCGGGATAATATTAAAAAAATGGGGAAGTCTTTTTTTTTTAGCTATGAATAAAGGTCCCCAGAAATTTTTTTTACTAAGTGAAAAACCCTTTAATTACACATTTAACCCGTTGACCCTTTTTAAATTATGCAAAAAAGGGGCGTAAAAAATCCTCAATTGAAATTAAACTTTTATGGGGAAAGGTTGGGGGAGGGAGTGACTAAGAGGACCTTGAACTCTGTTGGGAAAAAAAAACTGTGGCCAAAAAATGTGTAGAAAAAAGGGTTTTTGAAGGGTTTGATGCAAAACCCTGAGAAGTGTATCCCAGTGTGGAATCCAATGTGGCTTTGGGGGAAAAAGCCCGGGGGCTGGAGGTTAGTGGGGGGGGTTTTTGTGGAAGAGTTGGTGGAGGAAAATAAAAATGATTTTTTAAACAAAAACCACTGATGAGCTGCTAGATCATCTTCAACGAAAGGGGCCCAGACCTGGGGAAAAAACTCCCTTTGGAGGGGGGGAAGGAGAAAATTTGGGAAAGGGTTGGGCCAAACTTTAAAGTTTAAAGGTTTGTTTTGGCAATGTGGCTTGAAGTCCAAACCTTTTTTGATGAAAATCACCCTGACACAGTATTGCGGGCCCCGGGGTTAAAAACCCTGTACATGAAAATGTTGTGAACCCCCTTTGGGGAAAATCATCAAGGAACGAGAGGTACAGGCCTCTAGGAAGATATGTTTTTGGCCCAAAAAGTCCAGGACCCCTTAAGCTGGTCCTAGTGGCTTTTTAAAAAGGAGGGGGGGAAAAGTAACCCGGGAAAAAAAAAAATTTTTGCTACCCCCAAGCCCAAAGGGAAAGGGGGTTTCCCCCTTCTAAACTTTAAAACTTGGGACACTCCCCCCTCCTCCCACCCCATCAATCATCACCAGATTTTTAAATTAAAGGGTTTAGTGTCAATTATTTTTTATCTTTCAAATTGTTTTTGGGAATTTTCTTTTGGGCATTTAAACTTAATTTTCATGTGGTAAAAAAATTTTTTTTCTTTACTTTTGGGTGTTTGCAGGGAAATTAATTTGTTTTCCCAAATTATTTTTTAGGGGGAAAAATTTTGATTCGCTTTTCGTTTATTTTTCGGAAATTTGATGAGCTCTCAGGAAAGGTTTTTAATATCAAATACCGGGGGTCCTGTATTGGGAGGACGACAACCCCCAAATTGGGAAACCCCAACAGGGCCCTTTTTCCCTCCCCCCTTCATTTTGCGCCCCCTGGGCAAAAATCCTTTCCTCCGAAAAATTTTCACATTGTTCCTTGTTTTACAGGGTTTACCATTCCCCCCAATTTTGGCCCTTTACAGATCCTAAAACCCCATAGGTTTTATCTTTTTCTTATTATTCCAGTTTTATTTCTGTCCCTTTAAGGGTTTTTTTTAAAAGGGGAAAAATTTGGGTTTTAAATTTTAAAACTCTTTAAAGGGGACTAATCTTAAGTTAAATCTTTAATTTTTCCCCAAAATTGTCTGCATACAAAGGGGTTTTGGCTTTGTACCCCCAAAACTGTTAAAATTTCCTCAGTACACTCATGAAATTTTTTAAAAATAAAAATTTTTTTTATCTTTATCTTTGGGGGAAATCGGGAGAACCCCAAAAGTGTTGCTCCCCCAGTTGTACCCGGATATTTTTGGGTTGAAGACCCCAAAAATTCTTTTGTGTCATTCCCCCCTTTTCAGGCTGTTTGCTATTAATTCTTCAGATCCTTTACCTGACGAATCATTTAAGGGAAAGTAAACTGCTTGTGGGCGTTGAAATCCCCATATCAGCAAGGTTTTATTCTTCCCCCACTCCCTTTTTATGCAGCCGGTTTTATTTACCCAATGGTTTACAGTTTGTTTCTTCTATCTTTCTCCAAACCATTATTCTGTATTTTGATATCACTGTTTTTAATTTTTTTTTCTCCACCGCCCATCTTGTTGTTGGGTGATTTTGATGCTCACCATGAGAGTCGCAGTGGGGGGGTTTCCCACTGGGGACTCTCTTGACCCCCTCGGGAAAAAACAGGTATGTTTAGTCTTTGTGTTAATTAGGAAAATAAAATTATTTTAAATTTTTTAAAAATTTCCCCACGGGGGCAATATTTAAGCCATTTACTGGACTGGATGTCAAGTTTTTTAAACATGAATTTCTGTCAGTCACCCATTACTTATATGTATAAAAAAATTAAAAGGGAAAAATTTTTAAATTCTTAAAAGATTTTTGAGGAGTTTTTAAAAAAAATACTACAGAAGCCAGCTTTTGGAAGGGCTCACAACTTTTATTTTTATTTTTGAAGACCAAAAAAGGAATTTACAACACCTATTTGCCTGATGTCTCCATCGGTCCCCCCTGATTCGTGTTTTTCCCCTTTCGAAAAACTTATGAAAGAGCGGGGAAACAACACTTGGTTTCCCTTCATAATTTTTTCTATCATCAACCATCACTCCCATTAAGAAAAAAAAAAGTTAGTATATTTATACTCGATTTTTTGAGAATAAAGGGAGGTGAAGTGCAAAAAAATTTATCACGGGCCTGCTGCAAGTTCTTATCAGCTGGGCGTATGGACCTGCATGAGACTAGCGGCAGAAAGCCTGCTTGCCCAGACGGGTCAAAAAAGAAGGTCGGGCCCCTTCATGCTAGGTTTGGGGGGGTTTAAAGGGGCCTTAAAAAAACCAGTCACAGGTAGATGTACTGGAAAAAGAAATTGAGGGCTTTGCCCAAAAGTTTTGCAGTGTATGTCTAGTTTTTAAAAATTTAAAGGGAAAGGAAAAAAATAAGGGGTTTATTTTAGGTTGTTATGTCCCTTATTGCTTTGACAGAAAAGGTTTTCCCCAACGTTCTGTGTGGGGCAGCTTTTTTCCCAAAAAGGGCCCTTGTGGTCTAGGGAAATACTTACTTCATGATTGATCACCCTCAGTGTCTCTGATATCCTTTCACCAGCCCATTCACGGTTTTTTAAAAAATTTACACTATAAAAATTTTAACTTTTATTCTAAATGATTGGCAGAATATAAAATTTTACAGCACTCAATATTCAAAACAAAAACCCTTTTAAACCCCCCTTAGCTGCTCTTCTAAAACACCCCAAACATGGTGGATCTGGAAAAATTTGCCCTTCTTTCTTCTGGACTATCTTGGACTAACCGTGTTTTGCCACACTTTAGTCCCCCTTGGGTATAAAGGGAAACCAACTTAAAAAAAACTACCCCGGGGGACACATAATCCCCAAAAACAAATAGAAAGAAGGCCCCCGGGGTCCTACCAGTTTTTCAAGTCAACAAAAAGAGGGGGGAGGGAGAGAGGGGAGGACCCCTAGCAAAGTTTTCTGCCGCACCCCCCAAAAAAAAAACCAAAAATTTTTTGCCCCCCCCCAACAATTTTTCAAAAAGTTCCCAAATTTTTAAACCACTTAAAATTTAAATTTTAAAAAAAAGAAATAAACCTTTATAAAAATACTTAATTTCTGTTAGGTTTTCTTTTAACCTTTTTAAAATTGAGAAAAAAAAAGGTTTCCCCCAAGCCTCCCTTTTATTTAAAAATGTTTCCTTCCCCCCTTTTAAACCCCCCTTTCCCATCAATTAAAAATTAGGTTTTTCCAGGTTACGGCTAAAAAAATAAAAAAAAACCATGTTGGGCCCTAATTAAACCCCAAACCCCCCATATAGGGGAAATTTTTCCCAAAAGCTACCTTCCCCTTTTCCGGGTGGGGCTTTTATTAAAAAAAAAAAACCATTTTGCTTTTGAAGGGGGTGGTTTGGGGTTTCAATATTTCCCAAACCCCTTCTCTTAACTTCAGGGGGGGAATTTCCCCCCCCCCAAAACCCTTTAGTTATTTCAAAAACCCCAATTTTTTAAAACTTTTAACCCCCATTTTTTACAAAAAAGGGGGTTTTTTTGAAAATTTTTTCAATTTTAGGGGGTTTTTAAAAAAAAAATAGGCTTTCAATGAAAAAAAAATTTGCACACAATCCCCACTTTTTTTAAAAACCCTTTCCCACCGACAGGCCGTGCCTCTGCTGTGGAAATTTCCAGAAAACCCAAATGGTTTTCCCAGGATGGCATCTTCCTGATCAGGGAGAGAGTAGACCCAAACCCCAGAGCAGTCAGGTATACCCCAGGCAGGAAATTCAAAAAAACATGTCAAGGTTTTCTCTCACTTGGGGGCCCCCGAACCAAACTTTGAGATTATTTCAGCACTCGAAATTTCCTTAAATGGTCAGGCACTCAAGCCCTTTTCCCGAGGTTCCACTCCACACAGATCCCCCAAACCCTTATAAAGGGAGGAGGTTTGGACATAGAACATGGAGGGTCCAAGGGCCACAAAGGCAAATCGTTGGGCCTTTTTTTCATAAATAGGCACCCCCAAAAGGGACAAAACAAAATCACTAATTCCTAAAGTCTAATTTTTATTAAAGGGTTTGGGTAAAAACCTTTCTCCCCTCAACTAAAATTTTTACTTTATACACTGACCTCGTAAATCTTTTGGCTCCTATCGACCCCTTTCCCACAGTTGGATGGTGGTAGGGGGGAAAAATGTACTCGGGGGCTCCCCGAGAGTTCACCACTGCAAAAAAAAAAGGAGGTCACCCACTTAAAAAAACACTATGAAAAAAAGAAATGAAACATGCATCTGCATAAAAACATCTAAAGGACTTTATAAAAATTTGCTGAATAGCCAGCCCCAAAAATGAAAATTTTTTTTCCCTGGGGAAAAAAATTTTGACTTTTTAAACCCTTTCAGGGTCCGTCCCGTAGTTTTTTACGGTTTAGGTTCGGGGGCCCAAAAACCGTAGTTTCTACCCCATGAGCTCAGCCACTCTGTTTAAACTGTGAGTGGTCTTTTGGGGGCCTAGATATGAGAGAATACTCTATGTGGTTGGGGTCCCACCACTTTAAAACAGACCCGGGCAGCACACTGTGTTTTTAATGAGAAAAAAAAAAATAAAATTCATGTTTTTTTCGTTTTAAAACGCAATTTGCAGTTTTTTTTCGTATGTTTTTTTTAGTTGTTTTTGCGATTTTTTTGGGTTTTATTTGAAAAGAATGGAAGACTTATTACAAAAAATAGAGATGATTTTGATTTTTTTTTTAACCCTTAAAAAAATTTGGTTTGAAACTGAGCCAAAGGCAGAAATTTTAAAATTTTTTCCCGATATTCAAGGGGAAAACAAACGACCTCACACGGTTAATACACGTAAAGCGGGTTGGGTCAAATACTTTTCCCAAATTTTGGTGTTTGAAATTTATACAATTTTTTTCAGTATTGCAAAAACCAGTAAATCTTCTTTTTTTTGGGGTGTGAAAAAAAAATTCATTTTTGTGAAAAAAAAATTCAAAATTGAATTTATTTGTAAAGCCTAAAAAACAAAAATAATAAAACAGAGGAATGTTAGTTTAGTCCCAGGAATCCCCTACATTGTTCTTCGGACCCTATTTTGAAAAGGAAATTTTTTTAAAACTTTGTTTTAAAAGGGGGCCCAAAATTTTTAAAAATTTTCCCAATCATTTTATTTTGTTTTTGAAACTTTTGCCCTTGGCAAATTTTTTTGTGCTCAATGGTTTAGAATAAAAGGGTTAATACTAGTGAAATGCAAAGGAATTTTGGGTTGTTTGGGAAATTAATGTAATTGGCCTAAAATGGGGGGTAAAGCCCGGAAAAATCCCCGTTTTTTTCGAAAAATTATCGCGGGGAACATCAAAATTCGCGAGAGCAAAATTTTCGTCAATTTTCCCCCAAAATTTCAAAATTTTTTTGGTTTTTTTAAAACCTTACAAAAAGATTCTCTACGATTTCATAAAAAAAAAATAAAAAAATTTTTTTTTGGGAAAATTTTTGGGGCCCCACTGGTGCTTTGGACTCCAGTTTTGGGGCCCTTTTGGAAACCCTAAAAAGGGTTAAATTTTAGAACAAAAGGGTTTTGTTAAAAAGATAGTAACAGTTCTGAAAACCCTTTTTGCAGTAAAAAAATTAAGCACCAAAGACATTTTTTCTTTGGGGCACCCCAAAAAAGGGGTTTTAAAAAAAAAACCCAAAAAATTTCAAAAAACCCAAAAAGGGTTCCAACCACCAAAAATTTTGGCCCCGGGAAAATTTGTTTGGGGGTTGGAAAAAGGGGGCCGGGTTTTTCCTTTTTTCCCTGCCCTGTTTTTATTTTTATTTAAAAGGGGGTTTTTTTTTTTCTTTTTTTTTTTCTTTTTTTTTTTTCCGGGGTTTTTTTTTTTTTTTTTTTTAAATTTTTTTACTTTGTGGTAGTCAGTGTTTATCCCCCAGGGTTTTCCCTTTAAGGGGGGAAACCATAAAAGCAGGGGGAACCCCCAAATGACTTCCCCTAAGCATAAAAATTTTTAAAGGGTTTTGGGTTGGGAAGGGGGGAATTTCACCTTTCCTTTTCCCCCTTTTTTTTTTTTCCATACAGATTTTTTCCCACACAAAAGTTGTTGAATTGGTTTCAGCTTCCTTAACAATTACTTCAGGGAAAGTTTAAAATTTCCCCCCAATTACTGGCACCCCAAGCGTTTTTTAAATTTCCAAGGTGGCTGACCCCAACTCCCCAAAAATTTTTTCCCATTAAAACCAAGCAGCTTTTCCCAAATTCTTTTACACGTGTTATTTTTTAACCCCTTAAAACGGGTCCAAATGAAATTTTAATTTTTTTTTCAACTTTTTGAAAATATGAAAAAAAGTAGATCTTCTTTTTTTTTTTCACTTTTGAAAACGTGAAAAAAAAAAACTTTGATCTATTTTTTTTGTTATTTTTAAAAAAATGTGTAAAAAAGTAAAATCTATTTTTGGGGAGCACTACACATGTAAAATTTTAAATTTGTTTGGGCATTTTTAAGGGTTAAATACATTTTTGGGTTTATTTCATACAGATTATTGTTTTGTAGCCCTTTACATTCCATTCTCTGGATTCCAGAGTGCTTCCCCCTCAGCAAATAAAAAAAAGGGGATCCTCTCATCCCGTTGTTAGAATTGTCTAGGGCCATGACTTGCATCTTTGGGTTCTTGGGGGTTTTGATGTAATTTCTCTTTTTCCCCTTTTAGATGTAGGGTGATGGGGCAGTTAAAAACTGGGGGCTTTTACATAAAAACCCCTTTTAAAACCACATTCCTAAAAAAATTTTGGGGTTTAAAAGTTGCCCCCCTTGATCTGTTTGTACCCCGGGGGGGGAAAGCCAACATGGGAAAAAAAAAAATTTTTTCATCCAAACCCCCCTTTAAAGACCACTCGACCCTGTTATCTTATGCAGAGGGACTGTTTCCGGGTTACCGGGTTTGTGGGGGCAAATAATTGTGATTTTAAATAATCATTTCCCAGTTTGGCCCTTTGGGGAATGGACCACTTTAATCAACTACCAGTTTTTGTAAAGGGGGTTCCCGGGTCCCTGAAATAACTGAAGGGGAACGGTTTAATACTTTGACTAGGTTTCCCTAAAAAAATGAGAGACACAGGGATGGTCTCAATTACTCTTGACAGTCTCCCACAGCTGAGCCAAAAGAAATTTCCCTTTGGGAAACCTTGGACATCCCCAATCGGGGGAAAAAACCCCTTTTGTTCTCCTTCGTCGATACTGAAAAACAGGGGGTTAAATTTTTTGTAAGGGGGTTTCCCCCCTGAAAGAAAAAAACTTATTTAATTTTTAAAATCTCTTCCTCAGCAACAGCTGAGGCTTTTGATCCCCCCTTTTTAAGAGTGACTTTTTCCCTGCGCAAAAAAATTAAATTTTGCCCCTAGTAGGTGAAGCCTCTCTCACAGGGTTTAAAACCTGTCCTTTCCCCAAACCCATGCTGGGGCTTGGCGGGAAAACATCCTTTTCTTCAGTTGACTGCAGTTCAACATCGGGAAAACAAAATTTTTCCGGGTTTTAACCCCTCCCATCCTCAAAAAAAAATATAAAAGATATTGTTTAGCATGATATGAGCCATACTTGTCATGGGGGAAACCCCCATCAAGGAAAAGGGTTGGCGGGGTTTTCCCCTTCCCTTTTTTCTCCCAAACTTTGGGATTTGGGTTTCCCCCCCAAAATAGTTTTTCCCCTCATGCCCAAACAGACCAAAAACGTTTTTCCCCCAATAAGGGGTTTGACCCCTTTTGAAGGGAATTTAATCTAAAAATCCCCTTTTTTTTTTATTATACCCCGGGGCCGATTCCCACCAAGGCAGGGGGGGGCCCGAAAAAAAAAACTTTCACCATCATTCACCCCATCATTTGTTTGGGCCCAAAAAGGGTGCTCTTTCCCAACTACATTTTTTAAACTGAACATTAACACCCCCCCTTTCAGAGTGCAGGCATTTGTATTCCCATCTCCGGGGACTCAAGCCCGGGCCCTCCCGGGTTTCCCCTTTAAATCCCTTCAAAAAATGTTACTTTGCCCCACACTAAAACAGCACTTTCAAGTTTTAAAAAAAACCTTTGTCTCCATTCACTCCAAATAAAAACACCCCCCCCCTTCCCCCCGCCCATTGCCTGTTTGGAACCCCCAAGGGCCCCCCGCACACAAAATTTCCTTTACCCCCTCCCCCCAAACCCCTTCTGGGGCCCCGACCCCTCCCCCCGCCTTTTTTTCCACTACAGACTAAATACACTTTTTGGAAGGGGCATTCGGGTTTGGGCCCCTTCTCTCTACATGTCCAAAACACCCAAAACAACCTTCCTCACCCCCTCGGGGCAACATTTTTGGGTTTTAAATCCCGCCCCTTTCCTCCAAACCCTTCCCCAAAACTAGGGAATTCTTTTTTCCCCAATTATATTCACACCACATTTTGCCCCCCCGACATGACATCTCCACTGCCCCCCAGCCTTTCCCTCCTTTCCCCCAAACATTCATCACCCACGCTTCACCCCCCTATAAGGGTTGGTTAAAAACATACTTCATACATTCCCCTTTGGGCCTCCAAGGAAAAAAAGTTCTTTGTTTCCACAGACCCCTTTAAGGAACCAATCACCTTTTTTCCCCTCATCAATTCTATGTTCCCCTCATTTTCATGGGAACCCCTCCCCCGGGGACAGGGTTCCACTCCAAAATCTGAATACGTTCACCTCCTCCTTACCCTCCCTCCAATCTGATATTAAATTTTTCATCACCAAATCTTTTTGTTATCCTCAAAAAACCTTTAAACTCTTTCCTGTATTCCCCTTTTAAAATTTTCTTCTTTTCCCACCCTCCCAAATATTCACCCACCAATCTCTGCAACTTCTCTTCGGGAATCCCCCAAAAGAGCACATTTTTCTTTCAGCAAAGAGCAGCTGTGAAAAACCCCCATTTGTGTTTAAATTTCTTTTTTTTTAAATCCAGCCTTTTTGCCAAAACCCTGCATTTACTTCCTTTCAACCCCATCTATAAATATATTAAACAACCAGGGTTTTGCCTTTCACAAAATTCCTTTTGTCAAACCCAAATTTTTACTGGGAAAAAAAAATTTTCCCCTTTTTCCCTCATACTCAAACTTAAAGCCTCATATCCTGTTAAAAACTTTTTCACTGTTTTCAGAAACCCAAACCTCCTACACCATACACTTTGAAAACATTTTGCCCCCTTTTCCCCCCTTTTTTTCCACCCTGTTCATACGCCTTTTCCAAATCCAAAAATGCCCAAAGACCCCTTTACCCTTATCTAAATATGTTCCTTATTTGTTTCATTTGTAAACACTGGTCCCCCACACCCCCTACCTTTCCTAAAGCCCCCCTTTTGTTCATCTGTTTTCCCTATTCTCCTTTAAATCTTAATTCTTTCTTTTAAAAATTTTCCCATACACTTTACCAGGTAACTCAACAGCTTATCCCCCTAAAATTTTTTTGCATTTTCTTTTATCCCCTTTCCCTTTATACAAAGGGAACTATGCATGCTCTCTCCCAATCCCAGGTACCTTCCCCTCTTCCATAAATTTTTTTAAAAAATTGCACCAACCACTCCAAAATTTTCCCCCACCTGTTTTTAAACATTTCTATCTTTACCCCCATCCCAAACCCGGCTGCCTTACCCCCTTTCATTTTTCCTATTTCCTCACGAAATTCCCCCCCCAAATTTTACAAATGGCTCCTTTCCCCACTCCTACAAAAATGTTTTTTCCTCCTTGCCCCCCTTTTCACCCCAAATCCCAGCCTTTTCCCCATCTTCATCAAAATTTAACAATTCCCCAAAATATTCCTTCCATCTTCCCCAAAACCTTTAAATCTCCATTTTAAAACCCCTCCTTCCTATTTTTAAATGACAAATCCCTTTGTTCTCTAGGGTTTCTTTTAAATTGTTAATTAAATCCAAAACTTTTTTTTTTATTTTCCAAAATTTTTGTTGATAACCCTCTCACCCACTCTTCATTTGCTCTCTTTTTTTCATTTCTTCACCAAATCTCTTTTAAATTCTCTCTTTTTCTCCATATACTTTCCCTCCTTGCATTCACTTCTACTTTTGTTTAAAAATTTCATATGCTAACTTTTTCCCCTTACTACCCTCTTTCATATATTCCACCAAAAGCTCCTCTTCCCTCCTGCACCCCCTTTTCTGTAAAACCCCAAAATTCTGCCCCGAACCCCTCTAACACTACATTTTTAAACCTACCCCATACCTCTTCGACCCCCTTGCCTTTTGCCCCTATTAGGCCCATCTATCCTCCAATAGCTGTTTTTTATTTACCCTAAATGCCTCCTCTTTTTGTTTATAAACCCCTTACCTCTCTCTTCCCTATGCTTTATTCTTTCCCTTTTATCCCATCTACCTTTTTTCTCTCAGTATAAACCAACGGGAAATGATTGATATATCTGTGGCCCCTTATAAACCTGTACATCCCGAAGTCCCAATCAAAAGTCTTTTATCACCAATACATAATCCCCAACAAAAAATATGTATTTTTTGCCCCCACATCTATCGTTTTATCTTATTTACCTCTTTTTCTTTTAAAAAATGGGAATTTCCTAAACCCAAAAACCCCCTTTTTATACAAAAAGTTTTAATCAAAAGGGGGTCCCTTTTTCATTTACACCCGGCACCCCAAAATACCTACCACACCCTCTCCCAAAAAATTTCTCCTTCTTTGCATTCAAGTCCCCCACCACAATTACTCTCTCACTTGGTTTTAAAGGCTCCTATACATTTTACTTAAAATCTCCCCCAAAACTTTTCTCTCTCCCCCTGGGATTCCCTCTTCCCCCAGGTGCCCTACACGTTATTATGAAACCCCCTTTTCGCATCCAAACCCTTTTCTTTAACCACAAAAATTTTTAATTTACAATTTATTATTTCTCTTTTCTCCTTCCATTAAATGATCATTTACATTACTGCTACCCCCTTTCCCTTTTCTCTAACTCTCTCAGATCCCCCAGATTTAAACCCCTTTTTTTTCCCCCCCCTGAAAACTCTCCTACCCCCTTCAGGGTTTTTTTTCGCTTGGGGGCCCGGACATCCAAATTTTTTTTCATTCATAAAATAGCAATCTCTGTTTTTTTGTCATTTCCCACTTTCATCCCCGCACATTTAAGCAAAACCCGTTTTATAAAATTTTTCTTCTTCTTTTTTTTAGTAATTGGTTTTAAAAGGAGAAGGGGGGGTTTTAGCCCATTTCTCCCGGGGATTTTTTGTCGCCCCCATACGACACGCATGGCTTACGGGGGAAAAATTTCTTTTCCCCCTTCCCCCTGGGGCAAAAGAAGAAATAAAAAAAAAACAAAAAGGTATTTTAAAAAAAAAAGGAAAAAAAACCTAATTTTATGTTTTATATTTTTGATGTGCGTGTTGTGAAGTGTGACCAAAATGTAAGTAGGGTAGCAAAAAAAATCCCTGTTTTTCTTGCGTTTTTTATGAAAGAAAAAAAAAACCAGCAATCCTACCATCATGCAAAACAAATTTCAGGTTTTTGTTTCCAGTTTATCTGGCAGGACGGTAGTACTTTCCCCGGGTGGGTTGCTGTTTTACCAAACCCACTACCTACCTACAGGGAGATAACCAACTTGGTTTGCAGTTTACCCATTTAAATTTTTTACAAAGGTTTTCCTTTTATGGTTGAACCCGGGAATTCCCTTCAAAAATATATCTACCCCAGTATAGGTATCCTGAGACACTGGCCCACTTCCCGCATTTTAGCAAGGGAGTAGGGGCTACATCCAACTTCCAAAGGGCAGTATGTTTTTCAAAAATCTGCCTACATCCTTTTGCAAAAACCAAATGTGGACCCTACAGAAAAAATTTAAAATCCGGGGTCTTTGATCCCAAAAGGGTTCCTCCCCACCCTTTCCTTGAAGACAAATGTAGGGAAAATGGATGGGATTTTCTGCAGTTTTTTGGGTCCCCCGGTATGGTTCCTCCCCTTTTCCCGATCTCGCTGTCTTGGGCCGGCAAAAAAATTTTGTGTATGGCCCGTTTTTTTACAGTAGTAACAGGTTTTTAAAATCTTAAAGGGATTTTTTCCATTTGGTGTTTGGACTGGTATTGTTTACTTGAGGACCCCGAAACATATTGATTGTCTTGGTAAACTTTGAGGCCTTTAGCTTTACATACCCTTTTTCCCTTTTATTTTCCTTCATTTGTCCCTGAAAATTCTTGTCCCACTTTCCTTTATGACCATAGGACTTTTTGGGAAAAGGTTTAGAACGGTGGGGGAAATTTTCAGAAAAGGGGAAACATGACTGTTTTTTTTACCCCAAATTTCCCGCGAGCCAAAAAAATCTGTCACCTAGATCCCGGGGCTTCTGAAAGGTTTAATTTGGGTTTTTTGTCCTAAAATACTCTTGAGGTCAACAGGGATTTTTATTGGGACCCAAATTTCCCCATGAAACCCTCAGAACTACTAATTTGTAAAAGTCTTTATTAACCCCCCTTTAGAACAAACCCATTTTTTAAAAAAGGGAAAGGTTTTTTCATTCCCCAAAATTTGGGTTTTAAAGGTTTTGCCCATCCTGAAAAATTTTTTATTTCTGAACTTTTGTTATATTTCTCAGGTATCATTTTTGGGATGCAAGCAAAACTTCCTTCTTTAAATTTTTTTCATTGTCAGAAAAATTGTCCCTTCAGGGGTTTACTCTCTGGGGAATTTCCCTTTTCCCCCAAGGGTTTTGTGCCCAAAATTTGGGGACATGAGCCCTTTATCAAGGTCAAGTTTTTTTCCTCCAAATCCACTCCTCTTTCCCAAGCCCATGGACCAGCAGGTCATTTTAAACTTCAAAAGGGTCTCACAAAAAGCTGTGTTTCAAAAAATTTTCTTTTAAAATTTTTCCCCAGACATCGTTGACCCCCAAAAGAGTTTTGGAAAAAAAGATCACTTTAAATCCTCAGTTTGTGTAAACCTTATGATAAGGCTTGGGGGGAGTGACTTTAAAAGAACCTTTAACTCTTTCTTGGAGGAAAAAATTTTGGCCCCGAAGTGTAGAAGAGAGGGGGTTTTGAAGGGTTTTTTGGGGCCTTTAACCCCGGGGAAATCTATGCCCGTTTGTGGATTTTATTGTGGCATTGGGGGAAAGGGCCCTTTGGGGGTTTGGGGGTTTTGTGGGGGAGGGGGGAAAATGGAAGTTTGGGGGGGGAGGAGGACAAAAGAAGAACTAACCAAATGATGAGCTGCAAGACATCCCGCAACAGCAAGAGGCCACACCTGAGGAAAATGCCCTTTAGAAAAGGGGGGGGGAGAGAGAAAAATTTAAGTTGCCTACTTCAGAGATTAAGGAAAAAGTTTTGCAAAGTGGGGTTTAACTGCAAACCTTTATGGATTTAAATCACCCCCGGGCCCCCAGCTATTGCAAGGGCCCTGTTGGCCAAACCCGTACAACGACAATGTTGTGGCCCATTTTAGGAAAAAACTTTTAAAAGGGAAAGCGAGGAAAAGGTCTATGGACAGATTTTTTTGTGCAACAGAGGGCCAGGGGGACTCCCCAAATTTTCCTAGTGGCATTAAAAGGGAAGGGAAGGGAACCCCCCAGGGAAAAAAAGGGAAAAAATAACCCCAAAAAAAAGGGCTTGCTACCTCAAGTCCTCATGGGGAAGGGGGGTTTCCCTTCAAAACAAAATTTCAACTTCCCCATTTTTTCCCCCTCCCATTCCCCTCAGGGCAAACCCGACTTCAATAAAGGTAAAAATGTATTAAAATTTTTTTATTTATTTCATTGGGGAATTGTGATGTTTCTTTTTTGTTTTTGTAGGGGAAAAGTTATTTCGTGTGGTAAAAAAAAAAATTTATAGTTTGGGGTGTCAGGAAAAAGTTTTAATTTTATTTCCATTATTTCTTATGGGGGGAAAAATTAAATTTAGCTAACTTAATTTCGTTTTTTAAAAAATGAAACTCTCAGGAACGGGAAATTTAAAATTTTGTTAGGCGAGGGGGCCACTGTATCCCAATCTTTGGGTCAGCCCCATCCCTCTCTCCCTAAGTGGGCAGTTTTCTGTCGTTTTCCACAAACATGGAGTCCTCCCAGAGGTGTCCCCGTTCTGTTTTCCCTTTTTTCATCAGCTATATTTCATCTTAGTTTTCTTTGTGAGGGGATTTTGGGAGTGGTGAGCCAGAATGGCTCAGGCATCCCATGATTTGGTTTTTATTGTGAAGTCTTTGTAGCTCTTAGGAGTTTTCTGGGGTTTTGTTCTTTTATGTTGGGGGGGGTTAAAATGGTTTTGTCCCCTTGAGTCTTGGCCATTCGTGGGGTGCAGTTTTTTTCTCTCAGTGATTTTTGGTCTTAAATTTTCCCCACAAAACCCCCTGACCCCCCCCCCCGCCCCCCCGTCTTGATTATCACTTTCATTTTTTTTCACATGAGGTTTTTAGTCAAGGGTTTTATTTTTTTCTACAGCCTTCATGCATCTTTTCTTCAAAGATGTGCTGTCGACTCCCTGAAAAATTTAAAATTAAGATTATAGAGTTAGAAATTTTTTAATAATAAAATTTCAAAAGTAGTAATATATAGTAAATAAAGGAATGATAGTAAAAACTAGTGTAATTAAACCCGTTTAAAAGGCCAAATGTATTTGTCGTTTTTCCGCCTTTGGCCCCCAAAAGTGTAATGTTTTTTTTTTCCTGCCTTTCAAAAATTTGGGGACGGGTTGGGCCCCGAGATTCTTTGTCGCATAGAATGGGTCCCCAAAAACTCAGTGTGGGATGGTATTAAAAAAAAATCTGGGACCACATAGTTTCCTTGTGGGGGGGGCACCACTTCAAAAAAGAGTTTCCGCTAGAAACAAACAAACCCCAAACAAACACCCGGGAAATTTACTGATGTTAATGTTATTAAATTTAAAACTCCCCTTTTTAAAAGAAAAAATGATTTTGACCTGAAATTTAGTGGTTTTTTTAGGTGGGGGTGTGGCCACAAATGGTCGGGGGGAAGGGGGAAAAATCAAAAAAAACCCCGGGTAATAACCCCCTTTTGCAATATTTGTGGGAAAAACCCTTTCAGAATTCTTATTAACCCATGTCCTAAGTCAAAGAGAGAAAAAAATTCTGGCAGGTGGCTGGTTGGCAGGCTGGCCCGGTGCCTGGTGCCTGCTGGGCGGCCCCCGGCTCTATCTCCATTTGTCTGTCTGTATCTATGTTTCTCTGTTTTCTATCTTGTCTTTGTCTGTCCCATTGTCTGTCTATCCCTGTCTATCTCTGTCTAAAGTGTCTGTTATCTCTGTCTCAAAAGGGAAAACATAAATTACACAATACATTCAAATTCAAATTCAAATTCAAAGTTTTTTTTCTCTATAAAGATTATTTTTTTATTTTTTTTTATCAACCGGCCCATTCCCACCCAAAGGCCCGGGGTGGCCCGGGAAAAAGAAAAAAAATTTCACCATCCCTTTTACTCCATCCCCTGTTTGCCAGAAGGGTGCTTTTTTTCTACAGTTTTTTTAAAATGCCAAAATTAACACCCCTCCTTCAAATGTGCAGGGAATGTACTTCCCCTCTCCAGGACCTTTAAGTCCGGCCCGCCGGGGGTTTTCCCCCAATCCCTTCATAAAAAATTACTTTTCTCCCCACTCCAACAGGGACGTCAAGTATTTTAAAAAAACCCTTTGTCTCCATTCACTCCTATCAAACACGTCAAGAAAGCCTGCTGGGAAATCCAAACCCCTCGCCCCCACAAAACCCCCTTTTCCCCCCCCCTCCCAACCCCTTCCCAGGCCCGGGCCCCCCAAACCCCCCCTTTCCCTTTCCCCTACAGACTGATACACTCTTTTAAATCATTTTTGTTTTGCTTTCCCTTCTCCCCCCCACATGGGCCGAAACCCCCCTCAACAACCCTTTTCCCCAGCCCCCCCTGGACAACAGGGTTTTTGGGAAAACCCGCACCTCCCCCTAACTTTCCAAAATACGAATTCTTTTGCATTTTATTCACACCCACATTGCCCTCAGCATGACATCTCCACTGCCTCCACCCTTTCCTCGCTGCAAACATTCATCACCCCCGCTTCACACCCATATAAAGAGCGTTTTGGTTTTAAAAATATTTCTCTCATACATTCCCCTCTTTGCCCCCAAGGACAAAGGTTTTTGTCTCCACAGACTCCTAAAATTTCACCCCTCACTCTTTTTCCCCCTCAATTCTAGGGTTCAAACCCCAAACTTTCATAGACCCATCCGCTGAAAGTCCCCTCCCAAAAAATCTGAATACGTTCACCTCCTCCATTTTTCTCTCTCCCCCCAAAATTTATATTCAAACTTTCATCACCTAATCTTTTGTTATCCTCATAACCTTACTCTTTCCTGTATTCACCTTTAATTTTCTTCTTTTGCACACCCTACCAAATTCATCCACCAATCTCTGCAACTTCTCTTCAGAATCTCCCAAGAGCACAGTGTCATCGGCAAAGAGCAGCTGTGACAACTCCCACTTTGTGTGTGATTCTTTATCTTTTAACTCCACGCCTCTTGCCAAGACCCTCGCATTTACTTCTCTTACAACCCCATCTATAAATATATTAAACAACCACGGTGACATCACACATCCTTGTCTAAGGCCTACTTTTACTGGGAAAAAATTTCCCTCTTTCCTACATACTCTAACTTGAGCCTCACTATCTCGTAAAAACTCTTCACTGCTTTCAGTAACCTACCTCCTACACCATACACTTGCAACATCTGCCACATTGCCCCCCCTATCCACCCTGTCATACGCCTTTTCCAAATCCATAAATGCCACAAAGACCTCTTTAGCACTTATCTAAATACTGTTCACTTATATGTTTCACTGTAAAACACCTGGTCCACACACCCCCTACCTTTCCTAAGCCTCCTTGTTCATCTGCTATCCTATTCTCCGTCTTACTCTTAATTCTTTCAATTATAACTCTACCAATACACTTTACCAGGTACACTCAACAGACTTATCCCCCTATAATTTTTGCACTCTCTTTTATCCCCTTTGCCTTTATACAAAGGAACTATGCATGCTCTCTGCCAATCCCTAGGTACCTTACCCTCTCCATACATTTATTAAATAATTGCACCAACCACTCCAAAACTATATCCCCACCTGCTTTTAACATTTCTATCTTTTATCCCATCAATCCCGGCTGCCTTACCCCCTTTCATTTTACCTACTGCCTCACGAACTTCCCCCACACTCACAACTGGCTCTTCCTCACTCCTACAAGATGTTATTCCTCCTTGCCCTATACACGAAATCACAGCTTCCCTATCTTCATCAACAATTTAACAATTCCTCAAAATATTCCTTCCATCTTCCCAATACCTCTACCTCTCCATTTAATAACTCTCCTCTCCTATTTTAACTGACAAATCCCATTTGTTCTCTAGGCTTCTTAACTTGTTATTCTCACTCCAAAACTTTTTCTTATTTTCAACAAAATTTGTTGATAACATCTCACCCACTCTCTCATTGCTCTCTTTTTACATTGCTTCACCACTCTCTAACTTCTCTCTTTTTCTCCATATACTCTTCCCTCCTTGCATCACTTCTACTTTGTAAAACTTCTCATATGCTAACTTTTTCTCCCTTACTACTCTCTTTACATCATCATTCCACCAATCGCTCCTCTTCCCTCCTGCACCCACTTTCCTGTAACCACAAACTTCTGCTGAACACTCTAACACTACATTTTTAAACCTACCCATACCTCTTCGACCCCATTGCCTATGCTCTCATTAGCCCATCTATCCTCCAATAGCTGTTTATATCTTACCCTAACTGCCTCCTCTTTTTAGTTTATAAACCTTCACCTCTCTCTTCCCTGATGCTTCTATTCTCCTGTATCCCATCTACCTTTTACTCTCAGTGTAGCTACAACTAGAAAGTGATCTGATATATCTGTGGCCCTCTATAAACATGTACATCCTGAAGTCTACTCAACAGTCTTTTATCTACCAATACATAATCCAACAAACTACTGTCATTTCGCCCTACATCATATCGTGTATACTTATTTATCCTCTTTTCTTAAAATATGTATTACCTATAACTAAACCCCTTTCTATACAAAGTTCAATCAAAGGGCTCCCATTATCATTTACACCTGGCACCCCAAACTTACCTACCACACCCTCTCTAAAAGTTTCTCCTACTTTAGCATTCAAGTCCCCTACCACAATTACTCTCTCACTTGGTTCAAAGGCTCCTATACATTCACTTAACATCTCCCAAAATCTCTCTCTCTCCTCTGCATTCCTCTCTTCTCCAGGTGCATACACGCTTATTATGACCCACTTCTCGCATCCAACCTTTACTTTAATCCACATAATTCTTGAATTTACACATTCATATTCTCTTTTCTCCTTCCATAACTGATCATTTAACATTACTGCTACCCCTTCCTTTGCTCTAACTCTCTCAGATACTCCAGATTTAATCCCATTTATTTCCCCCCACTGAAACTCTCCTACCCCCTTCAGCTTTGTTTCGCTTAGGGCCAGGACATCCAACTTCTTTTCATTCATAACATCAGCAATCATCTGTTTCTTGTCATCCGCACTACATCCACGCACATTTAAGCAACCCAGTTTTATAAAGTTTTTCTTCTTCTCTTTTTTAGTAATTGTATACAGGAGAAGGGGTTACTAGCCCATTGCTCCCGGCATTTTAGTCGCCTCATACGACACGCATGGCTTACGGAGGAAAGATTCTTTTCCACTTCCCCATGGACAATGTTGAATTTACAGAATTTGGTTGTTGTGTGGTTTACATGTAGTTAAATAATGATTACAGAGTGTACCACTAGAACGCCTAGCATGGCTAGGCATTTCGGGCAGACTTAGTTTAATTCTTTATTTTAAAATATTACAAATTATGAGGTAAGTTGGTATTATGGCTAAGTGACTAAATACTAGTTTGTGAGTTTAGCAATGTGAATGCTTTTGTTTTGGCACAGTACATAGTTTCAGTATTGGAGTATCATAGGATTCATTATTTTAAGATTGAGATTAATATTTCTGTTTATGGTCAAATGGGTGAGTGAGTGTAAGTGTGAACCACCAGGTGGTATTTGTGTAGTTAGTTGATGGGGTTTATCAGGAGATAAGATGTTTTCTAATGGTAGTTTTGAAGGTGATGAATGTGTCTGCAGTTCTAGAGTTCTCAGGTAGGGTGTTCCAGATTTTAGGGCCTTTGACATACATTGAATTTTTGTAAAGGTTTAGTCGGACATGGGGAATGTCGTAGAGATGTTTGTGTCTAGTGTTATGCCTGTGGGTTCTGTCACAACTATCAAGAAAGCGTTTTAGGTCAAGGTTGATATTGGAGTTTAAGGTCCTGTAGATGTAGATTGCACAGTAGTAAGTGTGGATGTACTGAACAGGGAATAAGTTTAGATCTATGAAGAGTGGGGGGGTGTGTTGCCAGGGATGGGATTTAGTGATTATTCTTACTGCAGCTTTTTGTTGGGTTATTATTGTCTTTAGGTGTGTTGCTGCAGTTGATCCCCAAGCACAAATAGCATAGGTGAGGTATGGATAAATAAGTGAGTGGTATAGTGTGAGAAGGGCATTTTGCGGCACGTAGTATCGTATCTTGGAGAGCATCCCAACTGTTTTGGATACTTTTTTGGTTATGTGTTGGATATGGGTGCTGAAATTCAGGTTGTTGTCAAGGTATAGGCCTAGGAATTTGCCCTCATTATGTCTGGTAATTAGAGTGTTGTCGATCTTAATGTTAATTTGTGCATCTCCTGCTCTGCTACCAAACATAATACTGTATAGTAGGTTTTGTCAGTGTTAAGCGTAAGTTTATTGGCTGTCATCCAAGTCGATATTTTGATCAGCTCCTCATTAACAATGGTGTTGAGGGTGGCAAGATTAGGGTGAGAGATGACATAAGTCGTGTCGTCAGCAAAGAGAATGGGTTTCAGGTGTTGGGATACGTTTGGAAGATCATTGATGTATATGAGGAAGAGCAGGGGACCAAGGACACTTCCCTGCGGAACTCCAGTATCAAGTGGCCGTGTTGTTGATGCTGTGTCTTTAACCCTTTGAGGGTCGACAGGCCCTCTCCGAAACTCGTTCTCAGGGTCGGCCAAATTTAAAAAAAAAAAAATTATTTTCTCTTATGAAAAGATAGAGAATCTTTTCCCGATCATAAAGACACCAAAAGTTTGAAATTTGATAGAAAACTTAAGGAATTATGCTCTCGCAAAGTTAGCGGTCTCAGCAATGTTTACGCATCGGCGATTTTGCCCACTTTGAGCCCCATTTTCGGCCAATTTCACTGTACTAGTCGACAAAAAACATGAATATTTCGCTAGAACTCCATTTTTTCTATCGAATGGGTGCAAGAAACCACCCATTTATGAAATTCAACTATCCAGTACAGTGGTCAGAATTTAGCAATTTTGCCAATTTCACACAAATTTCAAAAGATGCCAATTTCCGAATAGGGTCCAGAATAAACAAGAAAGACATTCCTGGCACTAAAATGACATTTCCTCTAGTCATTAGTCACGTCTCAAGGCCCCTCTTATATTCTTTTGCTTTCCACTTTGAATTTTTATTCTCACAAAAAATATAAGATTTACTGTTATGCAGACTACTGCATTAGTGTAAAAAATGGTATAAATATTATTGGTGCACTTGTGAAAGAATATTAGACTCACCAGTTGACGTGTATTGCACGCTTGGCACGATTTGTTTACTTTTGAAGTTTGGTAAAAATCGAACATTTCTGCTACTTTGAGCTCAATTTCAAGACACCTTTCATTGTAAAACCAGTCAAAATCATCTCAATTTCTATAATATGTCTTCCATTCTATAAAATGAGACCAAGAAAACTAGAATACAACAATAAATACCATACGAAAATACACTGCAAAGTCGCTGATTTATTCCAAAAAAATGGTCAAAGTTTTTTTTTCTCATTATGCACTGTGTGCTGCAGGATTTTTTTTAGACTGTGCACACTGACCACATAGACCCATTCTTTCATATGAAGGCCTACCAGCTTTCTCCCACTAGATTTGAGGCCGCTAGAATTTATGCATACTAGTATGTCAAAAACCCCTACGCGTAAGACGTACTAGTACGACCAAAACCCTCAAAGGGTTAATGGTAACATACTGATACCTATTAGTAAGGTAAGATTTGAAATAAGCCAGCGCATGGTCTCTTATACCGTAATGGTCAAGTTTGTGGAGTAGGATGTCGTGGTCTACTGTGTCAAAAGCTTTTTTTAGGTCAATAAAAATTCCTAGTGGATATTCCTTATTTTCCAATGCTGTGTAAAGCAGATCTAGCATTTTTATGATTGCATCATTAGTGCTTTTATTTTTCCTAAATCCAAATTGGCAGGGGTTGAGTATGTTTTGTGCTGTTATAAATGAATATAGTCTCCTGTGCACGAGTTTCTCAAAGATTTTGGATAGCAATGGTAAGTTTGATATTGGCCTATAGTTGTTTAAGTCTGTAGGGTCACCACCTTTATGTATTGGTGTAACCCTTGCCATCTTGAGTAGTTTCGGGAAGGTGTTAGTTTCTAGTGACTTGTTAAAAAGTAATGAAATAGCATGCGAAAGGATATGGGCCGCTCGCTTGTACAGTAATGGTGGGACATTAGACAGATTCCCTGAGTTGTTTTTAAGTGACTTTATAATCTTGGTGACTTCCGAGGGCTCAGTTGGTGCAAGATAGAAGGAATTTGGGAAATTCCCATCTAGGTAGTCCCCGGCATGGGCATTAGTATGTGGGATTTTATTGGTGAGATTAGATCCTATGGTTGAGAAGAAGTCGTTTATCTTGTTAGCTGTGTCAGTGGGATGTAGTGGTGTTTCATTAGGTTTAGTTAGGACAATATTCTTGGTTTTTTTCAGTTTATGGGTTGTTTGGTAAGACACATATGCAACAGTTAGGTATCTTTATTTCGAAACGTTTCGCCTACACAGTAGGCTTCTTCAGTCGAGTACAGAAAAGTTGATAGAAGCAGAAGATACTTGAAGACGATGTAATCAGTCCATCACCCTTAAAGTTTTGAGGTGGTCAGTCCCTCAGTCTGGAGAAGAGCATTGTTCCGTTGTCTGAAACAATATTGTTTCAGACAACGGAACAATGCTCTTCTCCAGACTGAGGGACTGACCACCTCAAAACTTTAAGGGTGATGGACTGATTACATCGTCTTCAAGTATCTTCTGCTTCTATCAACTTTTCTGTACTCGACTGAAGAAGCCTACTGTGTAGGCGAAACGTTTCGAAATAAAGATACCTAACTGTTGCATATGTGTCTTACCTAACAATCTGTCGGTATTTTATACCATTTTAATGTTCAGTTTATGGGTCCCTAGAATCTGAGAGAGTGTTTTCCAGGTCTTTTTTATATCTCCTCTAGTGTCTGTGAATCTACTGGAGTAGTATAGTTGTTTGGCTTTCTTTATTACTTTGGTGAGAACTGATGAATAGTGTTTAAGAATATCTTTGTGTATTAAGCCCTGTCTATATTGCTTTTCATATTGGTGTTTCTTGTCAATGGATTTCAGAATGGTGCTGGTTAGCCATGGGCAACCAAGCCGTTTGTGATCTGTTTCGTTTTTATAGGACAATGTTTGTTGTATAGTCTAAGTAATTTGTTAAGAAAAATGTCTGTCCAGTCATCAATACCATTGGCCTTGGAGAATTCTGTAGGCCAGTCAACAATCTCTAGGTCAATTGTGAACTTCCTTATTGAGGCCTCGTCATGGAGTCTAAATGAGACTTTGTTGTATTCAAGTGGTGGTTTATTAATGTTTGTCAGGAGGAAGGTAGGGTAGTGGTCTGTAGTGCTATCTGTGATTATCCCTGATTTAAGGAGGGCTAGTATATTGGTCCATATGTGGTCTATTATGGTTGCACTTGTCTTAGTGAGCCTGGTTGGTTTAGTTATTGTTGGTATGAGAAGTGTGTTGTTCATATTGTTGATGAAATCAGTTACAGGCTGATCATCTAGTAAGCCAAGTTGATGTTGAAGTCTCCAGCTAAGAGAGGTGGTGCTTATTCATTTGTCTGTTTGTTATTAGTGACTTTAATTTCTCACTGAAATTTGGGATGTTTGTGTGAGGTATCCGGTAAATGGCACCGATTGTTATAGGTGTCTTAAGGTTTTTTACAGTAAAATTAGCAAAAATGTATTCCCCATATTCATCACTAAAGCAAGTGGTGCTAATACAAGATAATTGTTAGAGTAATAGATTGCAGTAACCACCCCAACTTGGTTTGGTCTGCAGTTGTGAATTGCTGTGTATCCTGGTAGAGGTAGATATCTATTGTGTCCTGCTTAAGCCAGGTCTCAGTAAGAATAATGCAGGAGAAGGGTGTCTTAGTGATTCAAGGAGTGCCAGGAGGTCATCATAGTGTTTGCTTAAGGACCTGATGTTGTAGTTAAGTACTGATAGGCTTTTAGCATTGTTTAGGATAGTGCTGGCTTGTTGATGCTGTGTAATAAAGGCAGTTACTTTCCAGTAGGTTTTGATTGGGTGTCAGATTATGGAGTTTAGATCAGGGTCACGTGATCAATCATCTTCTAGGTTTAAATTATGGTTATTTATATCCTGAGTTATGTGTTGAGTTCTAGTACTGATATCTGTAGTGGTGGAAGCTTGGATAAGTATATAGCTAGAGTATTTTGGTCATATAGAGTATAGTCACTACTACACATAATGAAAGTTGATGTTGTCTATGTGTTGTGCTGGAATGAACTAAAGTACAACTAGGTATAAACTAGTAATATAAAAATACAAATTTAAAATAGAACAAGACTCTCACTTGTAATTGCACTAAGGTCTAATATAATGATTTTTGTGGAGTCTATGTTTTGAGCTAGAATGAGCTATAGTACAACTAGATTTAATCTAATAATATAAAAATACAAATTAAAAATAGCACCAGTCTCTCACTAGTAATTGCAATATGGTCTAATATAATGAATTTGGTATTGACTATAGTACAACTGAGTTTAATCTAATAATATAAAAAAGGCACAAGACTCTCAATTGTAATTGCACTAAGTTGTTTACAAGAATTAGAGTATAACTAGATTTAAATTGACAAGATAAAATATACAAGTTAAGGTAGCAAAAGAATAAAAAAAGTAGAAAAAAAAAAAAAAAGATATACGAGGTAGTTGGTACTAGTTAGCAAAATATAGTTAAGGGCCTTGAACAATAATATAATTGAAATATACACTAATTGCACACACAATATAGTCACTAAGATATGAAAACATTCTTAGAGTAGGAATTATAATATAAACTTATAATATAAAAATACAAATTGAAATGGTACTTGCAATTGCACTAGAGTCTGGTATAGGTTGTTGACAAGATCAGGAGTATAACTAGATTTAAATTGACAAAATAAAATTCACAATTAAAGTACCAAAAGAATAATAGTAAAAAATAACAATGGTAATGTCTTGGTTATAATATGATAGTAAGATGGTAGACAGGTAGACAGGTACAAAGGATAATATAAAGGTTGGAGTTGAATATACAAACTTGAAAATTTGGCAACAAAAATGTTAGGGAAGTATAAAATAATGTTTAATGTACAAAAGTAAATTGACTGGTAGTAAATATGGTGTTTAATAAAATTTTAGTAAGTAATAATGATTACAAAAAAGTGAAAAAGTAATGTTTATTTCATTCAATATTGCACTGGTAGTTATACTAGAGGTTATATGGCAGCACAAGGTAATTAAGAGTACTCTAAGATAGTAAATGTGGTATTAAAACAGGTAAAGGTAATTAGACAAGTAATGGTTATTAATGTCAAAAATGTTAAGAGTAAATTTAAATTATAGTAAAAATGATAATTATTAATTTTAGTAAGTAATATCAATTGATAGTATTTAAAAATATATGAGGTAGTAATATGGACAGAGAAAGGATCAATTCAGCTAATGTTTAAGCAAACAATAGTAATAAGAAAATTACATAAGGGACTTATGCTTACTAGTAAAATCACAAAATGAGGTAGTTGATTATTTAATTACTAAGAGATTGTACAATGAAATTTGAACAATAATGGAGCAAAACATACACTACATTACGTAGGCTTTTAAGTTGGACATTGTTTAGTTATTCTCTAAGATTAGTATCCCTGAGAAATCGTGATAGATCATTCTCGTTCGTGATTGTGTACAGTTGACCTACATTTGCTTTCCTAACAAGAATTTTCCCATCCGTGTGAAGCATTGGTGTATTGTGTCGTTATTCTCCCGCTTAAGTTTTCTGACTCTATACAGGAGGTTCTGACGTTTTTTGGTAAGACACTCGTTTATGTATACCTCTTTCTTTACTTTAATAGATGCAATAATTAAGTCTTTTTTTCCTGTCATGTGAGTGGAATCTAAGCTAACACTTTTTCTACCATGGGATCTTAGTAACCTGGCTTCTTTTATTTCAGACTCTGGTACAATAACACTTGTTTGGTCCTTGCTGATCTGCAATGTAAATTACCTAGGATAACCAAAAAAATCCAGACAAGAGTGCTATACTCTGCTTTAAGATGTGTGTAAAGGTGATGACGCAGTCTTGTGGCTCCCTCTGAGACAGAGAGCTAGACAGATAGACAGACAGGAAGCTTGACAGACAGACAAATAGACAGACATGTTTGTGTACCAGCGAAAACAAAGGAGGGCGATGCTTATCAAATGTCGCCTCTAATCTTTTCTTATCTGCTGCACCCTCCCCCACCCTCATGTATGCTCATCAAACGTCAGCTCTTATCAGATGTTATCTCATCTCATCATGTCACTGTCAGGGGTGGGCTTTGTTTTTCATGCTTCAAGGGAACTTATTATTTTTTATTATTACATATTTTCTTCTTCTCCTCCTCCTCCTCATCGCCGTCGCGTCGTCGTCAACATCATCATCATCTACTTCCACATTTCCAAAACATTGCTGGACATATAAATATTTTGTATATATTCCAAGACAATAGTAATGGCTAAGGCAGGTGTAAATGTCCACCTGTCAGTGTGTTTGTGACAATTTGATGTACAATTTAAGTACCTAATACTAGTGTCAGAACAAAGATTGGTTATAAAATGACAAGAACTACTACAAATTGTAATTATCAGAAACATAAAAATTACATAAAATAATATGAAAAATAGGAAAAAAAGGTATATCGGCAACACTTCTGTAAGCGGCAGGACTCGATGTTGCTGTCACATGAGCATCCAATGCCAACTTCTACGCCTCATATCTCGGTAAGTACTGACCCTAATTTTTTTTTATTCTAAAATATGTCAAAAAATGTGTTCTTTTTTTCCTATATAAAAAAAAATTCAAAATATTCGGGGCACTGCGCGAGTGAACGTATATAGTATACGTTTGGACCGTTTAAGGGTTACAGAGTTCGTAATATTTGTAGTAGTTGCTTTGTGTTGAGTGGTGATTGTTTGGAGGGGGACTCAAATTCCATGTGGTGACATAGGTAAGTAAATATTTAGCAGCATAAATTTTAAAATATAAAATTTTTTTAAAAAGTATACCTACTGTTTTAAAACATTTTTAGATTTGTGCAGGATATGAGCTCTGAAATTTAACCCTTTCAGGGCCCGTGCCATAGATCTACGGCTTTACGTTGAGGGTCCAAACCGTAGATCTACGCCAAAATTCTAGCGGCGTCAAATTTAGCGCAAGGAGCTGGTAGGCCTACATCTGAGAGAATGGGTCTATTTTGGTCAGTGTGCGCACTATAGAAAAAATCTGGACGGCTGCTGGCATTGTGGGAATGTCACCAAAGTAACTTTGTTCATCATGCCTGGCAGCAAGGAAGCTCTCACTCCCCACTCACTCTCCGGCAAATTCTGACTCTCCTCTCCCAACTTCACTTTCATCGTCTTTGAACTGAATCTGAAGAGGAATTCTATGGTTTTGAACCATATGGTACCATTGTACCATATGGTACAATGTTGCCATGCCCTTCAATGGTACATATGGTACAATGGTACCATATGGTATGATGTACCCTATAGTACATTGTACCATATTTGTACATTATACATAAGAACTAAAAAGGAGGAACACTGCAGGGAGGCCTGCTGGCCCATACTAGGCAAGTCCTTTACAATCCTTCCATAACAAAATATTTGCCCAACCCAATTTTCAATGCTACCCAAGAAATAAGTTTGATGGTTCTATTTACTCATTACGCAAGTCTTGCTCGAATCCAACCCTCTCACTCATGTATTTATCTAACCTAAATTTGAAACTCCCCAACATTTTAGCTTCATAACCCCACAAGGCAGACTGTTCCACTCGTCAAATACCCTATTTCCAAACCAATACTTTCCTATATCCTTTCAAAATCTAAGCTTATCCAACTTGAAACCATTATTGTGGGTTCTTTCTTGAAGTGATATCCTCAAAACCTTATTTTTATCCCTTTGTTAATACCCATCTTCCACTTATACACTTTGATCATGTTTCCCCTCATTCTTCGTCTTACAAGTTTAAGAATCTTCAAACGTTCTTCGTATGGAAGATTTCTAATGCTATGTATTAATTTTGGTCATTCTACGCTGGATATTTTCTTGCGAATTTTTTATCCATTCTGTAATATGAAGACCAGAACTGAGCTGCGAATCTAGGCGAGGCCTTCCTAATGATGTGTAAAGTTATAAAATAACTGCTGGATTCTGTTGCTTACACTTCTAG
>NW_026506720.1:0-22500 GCF_026875155.1 Cherax quadricarinatus
AGTAGTAATTGTGGTAGTACTTAGTAGTAATAGTGGTAGTAAATAGGTAGTAAATAGTGGGTTAGTAAATAGGTACGTGAATAGTGGTAGGAATAGTTAGTAATAGTGGTAGTAATAGGTGGTAAATAGTGGGTTAGTAATAGAGTAGTAATACGTTGTGTAATAAAGTGATAGTGGTAGGAATAGTAGTAATAGTCGGTAGTTAATAAGTAGTAATTAGTGGTAGGTAAATAGTAGGAATAGGTGGTAAGATAATAGTAGTAATAGTGGTATTAATAGTAGTGATAGTGGTAGAAATAGTGGTAGTAATAGTAGTAATAGATGGATAGTAATAGTAGTAATAGTGGTAGTAATAGTAGGAATCGTGGTGTAATAGTAGTGATAGTGGTAGTCAATAGTAGGTAATTAGTGGTAGTAATAGTAGTGATAGTGGTAGTAATCAGTTAGCAAATAGTGATAGTCAATAGGTAGTGCTAGTGGTAGTAGATAGTAGTAATAGTGGTAGTAATGTAGTGATAGTGGTAGGGTAAATAGGTAGTTAGTTGGTAGTAATAGTAGTAGGTAGTGGTAGGCAATAGGTAGTAATAGTGGTAGTAATAGTAGGAATAGTCGGTAGTATAGTAGTAATAGTCTGGTAGTAATAGTAGTGATAGCTGGTAGTAAATAGTAGTAATAGGTGGTTGTAATAGTAGTATAGTGGTAGTAAATAGTATAATAGTGGTAGTAATAGTCAGTGATAAGTGGTAGTAATAGTAGGTAAATAGTGGTTAGTATAGTGGTCGATAGTGGTAGTAATAGTTGTAATAGTGGTTGAATAGTAGTAATAGTGGTAGTAATGGTAGTAATCGCTGGTAGTAATAGTAGTGATAGTGGGTAGTAATAGGTAGTATAGTGGTAGTAATAGTCAGTAATAGTGGTTGTAATAGTAGTAATAGTGGTAGTAACTAGGTAGTAAATATTGGTCTTCATAGTAGTGAAGTGGTAGTAAATAGTAGTAATAGTGGTAGTAATAGTAGATGATAGTTGGTAGTAATAGTAGTATAGTGGTAGTAATTAGCTATAAATAGGGGTTGTAAAAATAGTAGTAATAGTGGTAGTAATTAGTAGTAAATGTGGGTAGTAATAGTGGTTGTAATAGTAGTCAATGGTGGTAGTAATTGTTGTTAATAGTGGTAGTAAATAGTGGTTAATAGTGGTAGTAATAGTCAGTAATAGGGTAGTAATAGTAGTAATAGGTGGTAGTAATTAGGTAGTAATATTGGTAGTAATAGTATGAATAGTGGTAGTTATAGGGTTATGTAATATTGGTTGTACTAGTGTAATAGTGGTTGTAATAGTAGTATAGTGGTAGTAATAGTAGAATCGTGGATAGTAATAGGTAGAATAGTGGTAGTAATAGTACGTAACTAGTGGTAGTATAGTAGTAATATGGTATTAAATTAGTAGTAATAGCTCGGTAGTAATAGTAGGTAATAGTGGTTGTAATAGGTAGTAATAGTGGTTGGTAATAGTAGGTAATAGTTGTAGTTAATAGTAGTAATAATAGTAGTAATAGTGGGTTAGTAAATAGGTAGTAAATAGTGGTAGAATAGTAGTAATAGGGTAGGAATAGTAGGTAAATAGTGGTAGTAATTAGTAGTAACTAGTGGTAGTCATCGTAGTAATAGTGGTTGTAATTAGTAGTCACTAGTTGTTTGTCCTAGTAGTCACGTGGTAGCTCCTATTAGTACTAGTTGTCGTTCATAGTAGTCACTCTGATTTCTACCAATTCTACCACTATAATGACTCCACTACTACAACTATTTCTACCACTAGACCACTATTACTTAAATTACTTCACTATTATACCACTACTACAACTATCTACTTCCATACTACCATTAATTACTACCTCTTACTACCACTATTACTACCACTACTACTACTATTACTTCCACTACTACCACTATTACTACCACTACTACCACTATTACTACCACTACTACCACTATTACTACCACTACTACCACTATTACTTCCACTACTACCACTATTACTACCACTACTACCACTATTACTTCCACTACTACCACTACTACCACCACTACTACCACTATTACTACCACTACTACCACCATTACTAACGCTCTACAAACCATTTACTACCACGGACTACAAAACCATTACTACCACTACTGCAACCATTACTACCACGGCTATACCACCATTACTACCACTACTACCACCATTTCTACCACTACTTACCACATTACTAACACTTACTAAACCATTACTACCTCCACTACAACCATTATACCACTACTTCCACCATTTATACCACGGACTACAACAATTACCTACCCACTACTACCACCATTTCTACCAGACTACAAACCAATACTACACGGCTGCAACCATTACTACCATACTTTACCACTATTACTACCACGGACTACAACCATTACTACCCTACTACCACCATTAATACCACGACATACAACCCATTACTACCACGCTACAACCATTATTAACCACTACTACCACCATTACTACCACTACTACCACCATTACTACCACGATACAACCATTACTACCAATATACCACCTTTACTACCACGGGACTACAATACAGTTACTACCATAACTAACACCATTACTACCAGACTTCAACCATTACTACCACTACTTACCACTTTACTTCCACGATTGACAACCATCTTATATCACTAACTTACCACAATTACTACCACGCTACATAAACATTACTACCACTTACATACCACCATTACACCACTACTACCCCACCATTTTCTACCACCGTATACAGCCTTTAATAACCACTACTACACATTACTTACCCGGACTCAACCATTTACTACCCACTACTTCACAAAATTACTGTCACGACTACATCCATTACTACCATAGTACCACCATACTCCACGATTACAACCATTACTACCACTATAACCACCATTTTTCTACTACCACGACCTACAAACCATTACTACCACTATTCCACCTTTACTACCACGATACAACCTTTACTACCCACTACTACTCACCATTTACTACCTCGAATACAACCAATTCTCCCACGAAAGAACAAACCACCATTTCCTTCCACGACTGCAACATTTGACTACCACAATCTACCACCTGTACTGTACGGACGCGACTACCAATTTCTTCCACTTTTTCCACCATTTCTACCTTGAAGTCTTCTTGCGACACGATACTACCTCAATGTATTCCTAGTCGACAACCTGGTCACTTCCTCTAGTTTACTCCAATTTCTACCACGTTGTCTAACATTGTTCTACCTCGGTTATTACACACTGGTCTTCTAGTCTTACTAACATGGTCTTACAACTTACGTCCTCCATGCCTAGTCCGAGTTAATACCCTGGACTTCTTCGTCGTCCTCCTTGTAGAACTCGTCCTTCTTCATGGTACGGTCCATAGGTTAATAATGGGGTCCTCGTCTTAATTCATGTGGCGTCACTGGTCGTCCTAATGGTGTTTCAATAGTCAAGTCTTCTTGGTCGTCCTCATTGTACATCCTGGTCTTTCATCGGGTAGTATTAATGGGTAGGGTAATAGTAGTAATACATGGTAGTACATAGTGGTATTACTGGTAGGTACTAGTCGGTAATCATGTGTAGTAATAGTAGTACTTAATGGTGGTATAGTAGTACTCAAGGGTAGTACTACGGTAGTATTTCGTGTCGTACTATTTGTAATAATGGTAGGGCATAGTCGTCTTTAATCGTCGTCCTCGGTAGCTGATAATGGTTAGTACATAGGAGTATTTAATGGTAGTACTATTTAGTGGCATTACATGGTAGAACTCTTTTAGTAATAAATGGACGTGATCGTAGTCTTCATGGTAAGTCCTAATTTAAGTAATTCATGGTGGTATAGGTCGTATTTTTTTAGTGGGGAGTTAATATTAGTAAACTATGGTAAGTAATAGTGTATTTAATGGTAGTCATAGAGGTAATAATGGGTGGTAATAGTAGTAATAATGGTAGTAATAGTAAATAATAATGGGTTAGTAATAGGTAATAATAATGGAGGTAATAGTAATAATAACTGGTAGTAATAGTAGTAATAAATGGTAGTCAATAATGATGGTAGTAATGGTAAATAATAAGGTAGTAATACGTTAATAATAATGGTAGGGGATAGTAACTTAATAATGTAGTAAATAGTTATAATCATGCGGTAGTCATAGTAATCGTAATGGTAGTTTAATTGTAATTATAATGAATGGGGGAGTAGGGACGGTAATAATAATGGTAGTAATAGTAATTAATAATGAGTAGTAATAGTACTAAATAAATGGGCGTAATCGTAATAATAATGGTAGTAATAGTAATAATAATTGGTAGGGATAGTAATAATAATGGTAGGTAATCGTTATAATAATGGTAGTTTCATAGTAATAATAATGGTAGTAATAGTAATCATCATGTTAGTAGTCGTAAATAATAATGGTAGTAATTAGCTAATACCACATTCTACCCACTACCACCACCATGATACAACTACCACCTATATTACTTACCATTACCACCACCATTACTACCAATTCTACCACACCATTACTACTACTAACCAACCACCATTACTACCACGACCACCACCTTATACCACTACCACCCCATTAACTACTGCTACACAACATTTACTCCAACTACACCACCATTTATAACCCATACCTCCACCATTACAAACTACTACTACCACCCATTTTACTACCTCCTCCACCACCATTATTACCACTACTACCACCAATACTTCCGCGACCACCACCATTTCTACCATTACTACGATCCCATCCACTACCACGACTACAACCATTACTACCCTACCACCACCATTACTACCACTACCTCCACCATTACTACCTGAGTAATACCACCATTTCTACCTTCGGACCACCACCATTACTACCACTACTACGACCATTTACTACCACTACTACAAAACCATTACTACCACTTACCACCACCATTACTACCTTCCTCCACCATTACTTCCACTACTACCACCATTTCTACCACTACCACCACCATTACTGTCACTCCCAAACCACCATTACTACCACTACTAACCACCATTACTTCCACTCCCACCACCACAAGGGTCCAAGTCGGACCGAAAACGTCGTCGTAAGCTTCTCTCTTTTATTTGCGGGTTAATTTGTGTATTATTGGCACTACTACCACAAATACTATCACTACCACCAACTTTACTACCACCCCCTCCCCACTACTACCTCTAACCACAACCATTACTACGACTACCACCACCATTACTACCACACCACCACCATTACTACCTCTACCACCACCATTACTACCACTACTACAACCACCATTACTGCCACTACGAACACCATTACTACCTCTACCACCAACCATTACTGCCACTAACCACCACCATTGCTACCACTACCACACCTTTAAATTACTACTACAACCACCATTACTGCCTCTACCACTACTATTACTACCACAAACCAACCACCATTACTACCACTACCCCACCTTTACTACCACTACCACCACCATTACTACCATCATCTTTACAACTTCTACCACCATTACTGCCAACCACCATTACTACCACTACTACCACCACACTGCCCACCACCATTACCTACCACAACCCCACCATTACTACCACAAACCAAACCCCCCTTACAAACCCAATCCCCACCACCATTACAACCTCAACCACCACCATTGCTACCACTACCACCACCACCATTACTACCACAAACTACCACCATTACTGCCACCACCATTACTACCACTACTACCACCTTTAAACTGCCACCACCATTACTACCACTACCCCCACCATTACTACCACTACCACCACCATTACTACCACTACCCCCACCATTACTACCACTAATCCCAACCATTACTACCATCATCACTACAACAACTACCATCAATACTACAGTAGTTACAACCAAAGGTGTTAGTTACCATTTTGTCCTAGGCACTTTTGGTGTGTGTGGTGTGTGTGTGTGTGGTGTGTGTGTGTGTGTGTTTGTGTGTGTGTGTACTCACGTAATTGAAACTCACCTAATTGTGGTTGCAGGGGTCGAGACTCAGCTCCTGGCCCCGCCTCTTCACTGATCGCTGTTTGGATTCCTCTTTTCTCTCTGCTTCCTGAGCTGTGCGTACCTCTTCTTAAAACTAGGGTAGGTTCGTGCCTCCACTACTTCACTTGCAGCTATTCCACTTGCGACAAATCTATGACGAAGAAATACTTCCTAACGTCCCTGTGACTCGTCCTGAGTCTTCGCTTCCAGTTTTGACCCCTTGTCCCTGTGTCCCTCTCTGGAACATCCTATCTCTGTCTAAACCCTCACTACCACTACTACCACCATCACTACTACAACTACTACCCCTCTATGGGGCAGTAGTTACAACCAGGTGTACCATCACTACAACATTACTAAATAAAAACTACTACCATCATCACAACTACACTTTTAGTATTAAACCCCTACAACTACAACTACTAGCATCTAAGCTACAGTAGTACAACCACAGGTGTTCATGTTATAGCAACTTAAATCAAAGTGTTTTCATCCAGTCAAGAATTATAAGAGGCCAATATCAGCAACCCTTTACACTTGCTGAGTAACATCTGTCATATTCCCTCCCTCTTTCACTTTCACGTTATCATTCTCTTTTTTATATTTCCCCTTTTATCATTCTCACCTCCGTCTTCGTCTTAAACCAGAGGGAAAACTTCACTCAAACGTTTTCTGGGTTACCTGGTTTTTAAGAAATATAAGTAGTAGTAGAAGTATTAGAGTAGTAGTGAAGTATTAGTAGTAAAGTAGTAGAATTATTAGTAAGTTGTAGCCGTATTAGTAGTATAGTAGAAGTATTAGTATAGTAGTAGAAGATATTAGTAGTAGTAGTAGAAAATCATAGAAGTATAGAAGTATAGTATATAGTATAAGTATTATATAGTATATAAGTATTAGTAGTAAGTAGTAGAAGTATTAGTAGTAGTATAGAAGTATAAGTAGTAGTAGTTAGAAGTATTAGTAGTATATTAAATATTAGTATAGATAGTAGAAGTATTAGTAGTAGTAGTAGAAGTATTAGTATAGTAGTAAAGTAATAGTAGTAGTCATAGAATATTAGTAGTAGTAGTAGAATATAGTAGTAGTAGTAGAAGCATTAGTAAAGAAGTAGTAGAATTATTATAGTAGTAGTAGAAGTATTATATAGTAGTAGAAGTATTTAGTAGTAGTAGTAAAAGTATTAGTAGTAGTATAGAATATTAGTAGTAGAGTCAAGTATTAGTATAGTAGAAAAGTATTAGTAGTAGAAGTAGAAGTATAAGTATAGTATAGAAGTATAAGTAGTAGAGTTGAATAATTATTAGTAGTAGTACAAGTATTAGTAATAGTAGTAAATAATTAAGTAGTAGTAAAGTATTAGTAGTAGTAGTAGAAGTCTAATAGTAGTAGTATAGAAGTATTAGTAGTAGTAAGTAGAAGTATTAGTAGTAGTACGTAGAAGTATTAGTAGTAGTAGTAGAATATTAGTAAGTAGTAGTAGAAATATTATATATAGAAGTATTATAGTAGTAGTAGAAGTATTAGTAGTAGTAGTAAATTATTAGTATAGTTGTAAAGTATTATAGTAGTAGTAGAAGTATTAGTAGTATTAGTTAGAAGAATTAGAGTAGTAGGAAAGTATTAGTATATAGTAGAAGTATTAGTAGTAGTAGTAGAATATTATAGAGTAAGAGAATACTCGTAGTAGTAGTAGAAGTATTAGTAGTAGTAGTAGAAAGTATTAGTAGTAGTAGAAGAAATATTATTATATAGTAGGAAGTATTAGTAGTAGTATAAAGTATTAGTATTTTATAGAAGTATTAGTAGTAGTAGGTTAAAAAAAAAAATATTCAGTAGTATAGTAGAAGTAATAGAGTAGTAGTAAAGTATTAGTAGTAGTAGTAGAAGTATAGTATAGTAGCAGAAGTATTATAGTAGTAGTAGAAGTATTAGTATTAAGTAGTAGAAAGTATTAGTAGTAGTAGTAGAAATATAGTAGGTGAAGTAGAAGATTAGTAGTGTAGTAGAAGTAATATAGTAGTAGTAGAAGTATTATATAGTAGTAAAGTATTAGTATAGTATAGAAGAATTAGAATTAGTAGTAGAATAAGTTAGTAGTATTTAGTAGAATATAGTAGTAGTAGAAGTATTTAGTAGTAGTAGAAGAAGTATTAGTAGAATAGTAGAAGTATTAGAAGTAGTAGTAAATATTAGTAGTAGTAGTAGAAGTATTAGTAGTAGAAGTAAGAATTATTAGTAGTAGTGAGTAGAAATATTAGTATAGTAGTAGAAGTATTAGTAAAGTTGTAGAAAGTATAGTAGTATAGTAGAAATATAAGTAGTAAGTAGTAGAAGGTATTATAGAAGTAGTAGTTGAAGTATTATAGTAGTAGTAGAAAATTTAGTGAAGTAAAGTAGTTAGTAGTAGTAGTAGAATAATAGAGTAGTAGTAGAAATATTAGTATAGTAGAAGTATTAGTAGTAGTAGAGAAATATTATAGTAGTATAAAGTATTAGTAGTAGTAGTAGAAATATTAGGTCGTATAGAATATTATTACAGTAGTAGTAGAAATATTAGTATAGTAGAATATTAGAAGTATTATAGAAGTATTAGTATAGTAGTAAAGTATTAGTAGTAGTAGTAGAATATTAGTAGAAGTAGTTAAATAGTAGTATTAGTAGTAAATATTATAAAGTAGTAGAATATTAGTAATAGTAGAAGTATTTGTAGTAGTAGTAGATTATTAGTTTGTAGTAGTAGAAGTAATTAGTAGAAGTAGTAGAATAAGAAGTATAAGTAGTAGAATATTAGGAGTAGTAGGAGAAGTAATAGTTTAGGAGTAGAAGTATTAGTAGGATTAGTAGAAATATTAGTAGTAGTAGAAGTTTTAAGTAAGAAGCAGTAGAAGTATTAGTATAGTAGAAAGTTTTAGTAGTATAGTAGTAGAAATATAGTACTAGTAGTAGTAAAGTATTATAGTAGTAGAAAAGTATAGTATAGTAGTATAGAAATATATAGTAGTAGTATATAAAGTATTAGTACAAAGTAAAAGAGTAGTAGTTGTATGAAATAGTAGTAGTAGTAGGAGTACTATAAAAGAAGTAGTAGTAGAAATAGTAGTAAAGTAGCAGCAGTAATCTAGAAGTACTAGTAATAGAAGTAGCAGTAGCAATATCGTAGTAGTATTAGTAGCAGTAGAACTATAGTAGTAGTAGTAGTAGAAGTAGTCGTAAAGTAGTTAGTTGTAGTAGTATAATAGAAATAGTAGTAGTAGAAATAGTAGTATAGAAAGAAGTAATAGAAGATAGCATATAGAAGTAGTAGTACAAGCAGTAGTATAGTATATAGTAAAGTAAATAAATTAGTAGTCGTAGTTAGAAGTAGTAGTAGTAGTAGAAGTAGTAATAGTAGTAGTAGTAGAAGTAGTAGTAGTAGTAATAGTAGAAGTAGTAGTAATAGTAACTCTAGCAGTATCAGAGTATAGAAGTAGTAGTAGAGTAGAAGTAGTAGTATATAGAAGTAAATTAGTAGAAATAGTAGTAGTAAGAAGTATATTATAGAAACGTATTAGTAGTAGTATAGTATTAGTAGTAGAAGTAGTAGCAGCCGTATAGTAGTAGAAAAGTAGTAGTTAGAAGTAGTAGTAGTATAGTAGACGTAAAGTAGAAGTAGTATTAGTAAAATAGTAGGTAGTAGAAGTAGTAGTAGTAAGAAGAAGTAGTAGTAGCAGTCAGTAGTTTATAGTATAGAAGTAAAAAAGTAGTAGTAGATAGAAGTAGTAGTAGTAAAAATAGTAGTAGTAGTAGTAGTAGTAGATAGTAGTAGTAGTAGAAGTAAGTAGTAGTAGAAGAGTATTGATAATAGTAGAAATATAGTAGTAGAAGAAATAATAGTAATAGATAGAAGTAGTACTAGTAGTAGTATTAGAAGTATTAGTAATAGTAGTAGTACATATAAAAGTAGTAGATACTAGTCGTAGTAGTAGAAGTAGAAATAGTAGTAGTAGTAGAAGTAGTAGTAGTAGTAGTAGAAGTAGTAGTAGTAGTAGTATTTGTAGCAGTAGTAGTAGAAGAAGAAGTAGTAGTAGTAGCAGTAGAAGTAGTAATAGTAGTAGTTACAGTAGTAGAAAGGAGTAGTACTAGTAGTAGTAGTAGAAGTAGAAATGTCGTGAAGTAGTAGTAGTAGTAGAAGAAGTAGTAGTAGTAGAAGTAGTAGAAGTAGTAGTAGTAGTAGTAGTAGTAGTAGTAGTAGTAGAAGAAGTAGAAGTAGTAGTATTAGTATAGAAGTAGTTTGTAGAAGTAGTATAATAGAAGTAGTAGAAGAACGTAGCAGTCAAGTAGAATAGCAGTTTGTCTAGGTAGTAGTAGATGTATTAGTATAGGAAGTAGTAGAATTAGGGTAGTATAGAAGAATCGTATTATATTATTAGTAGTAGAAATAGTAGTATTAGTATAGAAGCAGCAGTAGTAGTAGAAGAAGTAGTAGTATAGTTAAGTAGTAGTTAGAAGTATAGAAACAGTATTAGTAGTAAACAGTAAGTAGTGAAGTAGAAGTAGTAATAGTAGAAAGTAGTAGTAGTTCAGTAGTAGTAGAAGAGAGAAGTAGTAAGTAGTAGTATAAAAGAGTAGTAGTAGTATAGTATAGAAGAAGCAGTAGATTATAGAAGTATTATAGTATTAGATTAGTAGTAGTAGTAGTAGTATAGAAGCATAATATAGTAAAGTAGTAGTAGTAGTAGTAGATTATTAGTAGTAGTATAGAAGTATTTTAGTAGTATAGTATAAGTATTATAGTATAGTAGAAATATTAGTAGAGTAGAAGTTATCGTGTAGTATAGAACATATTAGTAGTCTAGTAAAAGTATTAGTAGTAGTAGTAAAATATAAGTAGTATAGAAGTATTAGTAGTATCAGTAGACATATTAGTAGTAGTAGAAGAAATAGTAAGTAGTATTAGAATTATTAGAAGTAGTAGTAGAAGTATTAGTAGTAGTAGTAGAAGTATAAGTGAATCTTAGAAATCAGTAGTATTATTATAGAAGTATTAGTAGAAGTCAGTAGAAATATTAGTATAGTAGAAGTAATAGTAGTAGTAGAGAAGTAATAGTAGTAGTAGTAGAATATTAGTAAGAAGTGAGTAGAAATAGAAGTATTAGTAGTAGAAGTATTAGTAAGTAGTAGTATAATAATAGTATTAGAAGTATAGAAGTAATTATTAGTAGTAGTAGAAATTTAGTAGTAGTAGAATATTAGTAGAAGTCCGTAAGAAGTATTATAGTAGTAGTAGAAGTAATAGTATTAGTAGTATTAGAAAAAGTCAGTACTAGTCTAAGTATAAGTAGTAGAGAGCAGTATAAGAAGTATTAGATAGTAGTAGTTGTAGAAAAAGTAGTATAGTAGTAGGAGACAATTAGTAGTCAGTAGTAAGAAATAGTAGTAGTAGTATGGAAATGGGGGGGGAGTAGAGTATAGTCGTACTAGTATAAAGTAGTAGTAGAAACTGTAGTAGAAGTAGCAGCAGTAGTAGTAGAATTACTAGTAATAGAACTAGCATAGAAAAATATATAGTATAGTAGCCGTAGAACAAGAAGACAGTAGTAGTAGAATTAGAATAGAAGGTAGTAGTTGTAAGTATTAGTAGTCAAATAAGTAAGTAGTAGAAATAGTAGTAGTATAAGAAGTAAAGTATATAGCGTAGTAGAAGTAGAAGTACAAGCAGTAGTAGTAAAGGTAGAAATCGTAGTAGTAGTAATAGGAAAGTAGAAGAAAAAGTAGTATAGTAAGAAGGTAGTAGTAGTAAGTAGAAGTAGTAACAGTAGTAGTAGTAGAATGTTTAGTAGTAGAAGAAAAGTAGAAGTAGTAGTAGTAGTACTACAGTAGCAGTATATAGAAGTAGTAGTAGTAGAAGAAGTTAGTAGTAAGTATCGAAGAAGAAAGTAGTAGTAGAAATAGTAGTAGAAGAAGTAGTTAGTAGAGAAACAGTAGTATTAGAAGTATAGTAGTAGTAGTAAGAATAGGCCGCAAGTAGTAGTAGTATAAAAAGTAGTAGTAGAAGTCGAAGTAGTAGTAGTAGAAGTAGAAGTAGAAGTAGTAGGTAGTAGAAATAGTAGTAGTAGAATAGTAGTAGTAGTAGTAAAGTAGTATAGTCAGTACATTGTAGTAGTAGTAGTAGTAGAAAAAGGATGTAGTAGAAGTGTAGTATAGTTGTAGTAGTAGTAGTAGTAGTATAGTAGTATAGTAGAGTAGTAGTAGAAGTATAAAAAAGTAAAGTTGAAGTTGTAGTAGATATAGTAGAAATAGTAGTAGAAGAAATAGTAGAAGTAGTAGAAGTAGAAATAGTAGTAGTAGTAGAAGTAAGTAGTAATAAGTAGTAACAGTAGTAAAAGTAATTACTAGTAGTAGTGTAGGAAGTTAGAAATTAGTAGTAGTAGTAGAAGTAGTATAGTAGTAGTAGAAGTAGTAGTAGTAGTAGTATTTGTAGCAGTAAGTAGTAGAAGAAGAAGTAGTAGTAGTAGCAGTAGAATAGTAATAGTAGAGTAGCAGTAGTAAAGTAGTAGTACTATAGTAGTAGTAGAAGTAGAAAATAGTAAAAGAGTATAAGTAGTAGTAGAAGCAGTAGTAAAGTAAAAAAAAAGTAAAGTATAGAAGTAGTAAGTATAGTAGTAGATCTAGTAGAAGTAGTAGAAGTAGAAGTAGTAGTAGTAGAAGTAGTATAGTAGAAGTAGTAGTAGTAGAAGACGTAGAAGAAGTTTCATAGTAAAGTAGCAGTTGTAGTAGTATTAGAGAAGTAGTAGTAGAAGTAGTAGAAGGTAGTAGTAGTAGTAGAAGTAGTAATAGTAGTAGTAGTAGTAGTAAAAGTAAAATATTAGTATAGTAGTAAAGCAGCAGTAGTAGTAGAAGTAGTATTATAGTAAGTAGTAGTAGTAGTAGTAGTAGTAGTAGTAGAAGTAAAAAACCGTAGTAGTAGTAGAAGGCATAAGTAGTATAAAGTAAGATAGTAGTAGTAGAAGTCGTAGTAGTAGTAAGTAGTATAGAAGTAGTAGAAGTAAAAAAAAAAGTAGTAGTAGTAGTATAAGAATGTATAGTAGAGTAGTAGTAGTAGTAGAAGCAGTAGTATTGTAGAAGTAGTTGTAGTAAGTAAACTTAGTAGTAGTAGTATAGTAGTAGAAGCAGTTATAGTAGTAGAGTATTAAAAAAAGAAAGTAGTAGTACAAGTAGTAGTAGTAGTAGTAGTAGTAGTAAGTAAAGTATAGAAAAGTATTATAGTAGTTTAGTAGAAGTATGTAGTAGTAAAGTATTAGTAGATGAAGTAGTAGAAGGTAGTAGTTAGTAGTAGAAGTAGCCTGATGTAGTAGTAGAAGTAGTAAAGTTATATTAGAAGTAGTAGTAGAAGTATAGAAGTAGTAGTATAGTAGAAGTATATAGTAGAAGTAGTAGAAGTAAGTAGTAGCAGTAGTAGTAGTAGAAGAGTAGTAAGACTTAGTAGTATAGTAGAGTACAGTAGTTAGTACAGTAGAAGTAAAATAGTAGTAGTAGGTAGTAGTAAAGTAGTAGTATTACAAGTAGTAAATAGTAGATCTGTAAGAAGTATTAGTACTAGTAGTAGTAATATAGTAGAAATAGAGTAGTAGTAAAGTAGTATAGTAGTCGTAAGAAGTAGAGTAGTAGTGGTAGTATTTGTACAGTGTAGTATTAGAAGTTGTAATAGTAGTATAGTAGAAGTAGTAAAATAGTAGTAGTAGCCAGTGTAGATGTAAGTAGTATTATAGTAGAAATAGTAGTAGTAGTAGTAGAAGTAGTAGTACTAGTAGTATTTAGTAGTATAAATAGTAGTAGTATAGAAGTAGTAGAATATAGTTAGAAGAAGTAGTAGTAGTGAGTAGTATTGTAGCAGTAAAAAAAAAAAAAGGTAAGGAGAAAGAAGAAGTAGTAGTAGTATAGTAGAAGTAGTAATAGTAGTAGTAGTCAGTAGATAGAAGAAGTAGTACTAGTAGTAGTAGTAGTAGTAGAATAGAAGTAGTAGTAGAATAGTAGTAGTATTAGTAGAAGCGTAGTAAGTAAGTAAAGTAGTAGTAGTAGTATAGTATATAAAGTAGTAGTAGAAGTAGTATAGTAGTAGTAGAAGTAGTAGAAGTATAGGTAGTAGTATTGAGTATAAGTAGTAATAGTAGAAGTGGTAGTAGTAGAAGTAAGTAGAAGTAGTAGTAGTAGTAGAAGTAGCAGTTGTAGTTATATTAGTAGAAGTAGTATGCAGTGTAGTAGTAGTAGTAGAAGCAGAGAGAAGTAGTAGAAGTAGTAAGTAAGTAGTAGGAGTGAAAAGTAGTAGTAGTAGTAAAGTAAAGTAAGTAGTAGCAGTATTTGTAGTAGTAGAAGTAGTAGTATAGACGTAGTATTAGTAGTAGTAGTAGTATTAGAAGTAAGCAGTAGTAGAAGCAGTATAGTAGTAAAGGTAGTAGAGTAGTAGTAGTATTAGAAGGTGTAGTAGTAGTAGAATCAGTAGTAGTAGTAGAGTAGTAGTAGTATAGTAGTAGAAGTATAATAGTCGTAGTAGTAGTATAAGTAGTAAAGTCGTAGAAGTAGTAAGTAGTTGTAGTAGTAGAAGTTAGTATTAGTATTAGCAGTAGTAGTAGTAGTAGTAAGTAGAAGTAAAGTAGAAGTAGTAGTAGTAGAAAGTATTAGTAGTAGTATAGAATTATTAGTATTAGTAGTAGAAGTATTAGTAGTATTAGTAAAATATTAGTAGTAGTAAATATTAAGTAGTAGTAGAAGAAGTTATAGTAGTAGTAACTAAGTATAAGTAGTAGTAGTAAAGTATTAGTATTAGTAGTAGAAGTATTAGTAAGTAGTAAGTAGAAGTATTAGTAGTAGTAGTAGAAGAATTAGTAGTCGGTAGTATAAGTATAGTTAGTAGTATAGAATTATTAGTAGTATAGTAGACGTAATAGTAGTAGTAGTAAGAATAATAGTAGTAGTATAGAAGTATTAGTAGTATAGTATAAAGTATAGTAGTAGAATAGAAGTATTAGTATAGTAGTAGAAAGTAGTAGTAGTAGTAAGTAGAAGTATAGTAGTATAGTAGAAGTATTAGTAGTAGTAGTAGAAAATATTAGTAGTAGTAGAAGTATAAGTATAAGTAGTAAGAACATTAGTAGTAAGTAGTAGAATTATTAGTAGTAAGTAGTAGAAGGTATTAGTAGTAGTAGTAGAAGTACTAGATAGTAGTAGTAGAAGTATAATTATAGTAGTAGAAATATAGTAGTAGTAAATATTAGTAGTAGTAGTAGAATTATTAGTATTAGTATTAGAAGATTAGTATAGTAGTAGAAGTAATTAGTATAGAGTAGAAAGTATAGTAGTAGTAGTAGAAGTATTAGTAGCATTAGAAGAAATATTAGTATAGTAAAGTATTAGATAGTAGTAGAAGAATTAGTGTAGAAGTAGAATAATCGTAGTAGGTAGTAGAAGTAGTAGAAGTATAGTAAAGTATTAGTAGTAGTAGTAAAAGTATTAGTAGTAGTAGTAGAATTATTAGTATAGTAGTAGAAAGTATTAGTATAGTAGTAAAGTATAGTAGTAGTAGTAGAAGTATTAGTAGTAGTAGCGAAGTATTAGTAGTAGTAGTAGAAGTATTAGTAGTAGTAGTAGAAGTATTAGTAGTAGTAGTAGAAGTATTAGTAGTAGTAGTAGAAGTATTAGTAGTAGTAGTAGAAGTATTAGTAGTAGTAGTAGAAGTATTAGTAGTAGTAGTAGAAGTATTAGTAGTAGTAGTAGAAGTATTAGTAGTAGTAGTAGAAGTATTAGTAGTAGTAGTAGAAGTATTGTTAGTAGTAGTATAGAATTATAATAGTAGTATAGAAGTATTAGATATAGGTAAGTAGAATATTAGTAGTAGTAGTAGAATAATAGTAGTCAAGAAGTATTAGTAGTATAGTAGAATATTATTAGTAGTAGTAGAATATTAGTAGTAGTAGTAGAAGTATAGTAGTAGTAGTAAGAAGTATAAGTATAGTAGTAGAAGTATTAAGTAGTAGTAGTAGAAAATTAGTAGTATAGAAGCATTAGTAGTAGTAGTAGAAGTATTAGTAGTAGTAGTAGAAGTGATTAGTAGAAGTTAGTAGAAGTATTCTATAGTAGTAGAAGTATTAGTAGTAGTAAGTAGAAGTAATAGTAGTAGTAGTAGAAATAATAGTAGTATTGAAGTATTAGTAGAATTAGTAGAATATTAGTAGTAGTAGTAGAATAATAGTAGTCTATTAGAAGATTAGTAGTAGTATGTAGAAGTATAGTAAGTAGTAGTAGAAGTATATATAAGTAGTAGAAGTATTAAGTAGTATAGAAGAAGTTATTAGTATAGTAAGTAGAAATATTAGTAGTAGTAGAAGTATTAGTAGAAGTAGTAGAGTATTAGTAGAGTAGTAGAATATTAGTATAGTATAGAAGTATTAGTAGTAGTATTAGAAGTAATTAGTAGTGTAGTAGAATTATTAGTAGTTAGTAAAGAAGTTTGAGATATAGAGTAGAAGTATTAGTATAGTAGTAGAAATATTAGTAGTAGTAGAAGTATTAGTAGTAGTAGTAGAAATATTAGTAGTAGTAGTAGAAGTATTAGTAGTAGTAGTAGAAATATTATTAGGTAGTATAAGTATTATATTATAGTAGAAATATAAGTATAGTAACGTTTAGTAGTAGTAGTATAAGTATTAGTAGTAGTAGTAGAAGTATTAGTAGTAGTAGTAGAAGAATAGTAGAAGTAGTAGAAATAGAAGTATTAGTAGTAGAAGTATTAAGTAGAAGTAGTATAAAAATTAGTAGTAGTAGAAGTATTTAGTAGTAGTAGTAGAAGGAATTAGAAGTAGAAGTAGAATAGTAGTAGAAGTAGAGAATAGTAGTATTAGTATTAGAAGTAAGTAGTAGTTAGTAGTAAGAAGTAATAGTAGTAGTAGTTAGAAGTATTTAGTAGTAGTAGTAGAAATATAAATATATAGAATATTATATAAGCAGTAGAAGTATTATAGTAGTAGATAGAAGTATTTAGTAGTATTAGTAGTAGAAATAGTATTACTTGTAGTAGTATGACGTATTAGTATGTAAAGAAGTATATAGTAGTAGTAAGTCATATAAATAGTAGAAGTAGTAGATAGGAGAAGTATTAGAGCAGTAAGAAGAAATAGTAGTATAGTAGTGGAAATAGTAGTAGTATAGTTGTACTAGTAATAGAAGTAAGTAGTAGAAATATTAGTAGAAGTAGCCGCAGTATAGTAGAAAGTACTATAATAGGAAGTAGCTGTAGAAATAGTAGTAGTAAGTAGTAGTAGCCAGTAAAAAGTAGTAGTAGTATAGTAGAAGTAGTAGAAGAATAAGTAGTTGTAGTAGTATAGTAGAAATAGTATAGTAGAAATAGTTTGTAGAAGAATTAATAGTAGTATAGCATAAGTAGACGTAGTAGTACAAGCAGTCGTAGTAGTAGTAAATAGTAGTAGAAGAATAGTAGTGTAGTAGAAGTAGTAGTAGTATTGTAGTAGAAGTAGTAATAGAAGTAGTAGTTGAAGTAGTAGTAGTAGTAAAAAGTAAAGTAGTAGTATAGTACTAGCATTAGCAGTATTATAAAGTAAGTAATAGTAGAAGTAGTAGTAGTATAGAAGTAGTAGTAGTAAAATAAGTTAGTAGTAGAAGTAGTATCGTAGAAACAGTAGTATAGAAGAAGTAGTAGTATTAGTAGCAGTAGTAGCGCAGTAGTATAAGTAGAAATAGTATTATAAAGTAGTAGTCGTAGTAGTAGGAAGTAGAAGTCAGAAGTGAAGTAGTAGAAATAGTAGTAGTAAGAAGTAGTAGTAGTAGTAGAAGTAGTAGAGCAGTATAGTTGTAGTAGTAGTAGTAGTAGAAATAGTATAGTAGTGAAGTAGTAAGTAGTAAGTAGTAGTAGTAGTATAGTAGTATTAGTAGTATAGTATAGAGTAGTAGTAGTAGAAGTAGTAGTTGTTTTAGTAGTAGTAAATAGTAGTAGTAGAAATAATAGTTAGTAGTAGCATTTGTAAAAGTAGTATTAGTAGAAGTAAGTAGTAATAGTAACAGGTATAGCAGTAAGTAGAAGTCATAGTAACTAGATTAGTAGTAGAAGTAGAAATAGTATAGTAGTAGAAGTAGTAGTAGTAGTAGTAAAGTAGTAGTAGTATAGTATTTGTTAGCAGTAGAAGTATAAGAAGAAGTAGTAGTAGTAGCAGTAGAAGTAGTAATAGTAGTAGTAGCATAGTAGTAGTCGTTGTACTAGTAGTAGTATAAAGTAGAAATATGCTAGTAGAAGTAGTAGTAGTAAGTAGAAGAAGTAGTAGTTAGTAGAAGTAGTAAGAAGTAGTAGTAGTAGTAGTAGTCGTAGTAGTAGTAAGTATCAGTAGTAGAATAGTATTAGTAGTAGTAAGAAGAAGTAGTAGTAGAATAGTATTATAGAAGTAGTAGAAGTAGTAGCTGTAGTAGAAGTAGCCGTTGTAGTAGTAGTAGTAGAAGTAGTAGTAGGAAGTAGTAAATAGTATTATAGTAGAATAAAGTATAAGTAGTAGTAGTAGAAAATAGTAGTATAGTAGTAGAAGCAGCAGAAGTAGTAGAAGTAGTAGTAGTAGTAGTATTAGTATAAATAGTAGAAACAGTAGTAAGTAGTAGAAGTCAGTAGTAGTAGTAGAAGTAGAAGTATTAGAAAGTAGAAGTAGAGTAAGTATTAGTAGTATAGAAGAGTAGAATATTATTAGTGTAGTAGAAAAGTATTAGTAGTAGTAGTAGTATAGTAGAAGCAGTAGTAGTATAGAAGTAGTTTAGTAGTAGAATTAGTAAGTAGTAGTAGTGTATTAAACAGTAGAGTAGTATAAGAAATATAGTAGTAAGTAGAAGATTCGTAGTAGAGTAGAAGAATTAGAAGTAGTAGAAGAAGTCATAGTAGTAGTAGTAAAATATTAGTATTAGTAGAAGTATAGAAGCAGTAGTAGAAATATAAGTAGAAGTCGTAAAGTATTCGATAGAAGTATAAAAAATAGAAGTAGTAGAAGGTATTAGTAGTAGTAGTATAAATATTAAGTAGTAGTAGAAGAATTAGTAGTAGTAGTAAAGAATTAGTAGTAGTAGTAGAAGTATTAGTAGTAGTAGTAAAGTATTAGTAGAAGTAGTAGAAATAGTAGTATTAGTAGTATTAATATTATAAAGTATTAAAAAATAGTCGTAGTAGAAGTATTAGTAGTAGTAGTAGAAGTATTAGTAGTAGTAGTAAAAGTATTAGTAGAAGTAGTAAGAAATAGGTTACAGTATTAAGTAGAAGTATTAGTAGTAGTAGTAGAAGTAATAGTAGTTATATAAAGATTAGTAGTAGTATAGAAAATATTAGTATAAGTAGAAGAATTAGTAAAGCAGTTAGAAGTATTAGTAGTAGTAGTAGAAGTATTAGTAGTAGTAATATAGATATAGTAGTATAGTAATAGTAAAGTATTAAGTAGAAGTAGAAAAGTTATTAGTAGTAGTATAGTAGAAATAGGTAGTAGTAGTAGTAGGAGAATGTAATTAGTAGCAGTAGTAGAAATAGTAGTAGTAGTAGGGAAAATAGTAGTAGTAGTAGTTAGTACTATAATAGAATAGTAGTAAAAATAGTAGTAGAAGTAGCAGCAGTAAGTAGTAAATTACGAGTTAAGAAGTAGCAGTAGAAATAGTAAGTAGAAGTATTATAGCAGTAGAAATAGTAGTAGTTAGTAAAGTATTAGTAGTATTAGTAGAAATATTAGTATTAGTAGTAGAAAGATTAGTATAGTAAAGTATTATAGTATAGTAGAAAGTAATTAGTAAGTAGTAGTAGAAGTATTAGTAGTAGTATTAGAAGTATTAGTATAAGTATAGAATATTAGTAAGTAGTAGATAGAAGTATTAGTAGTAGTAGTAGAAGTATTAGTAGGTAGAAGTAGAAAGTATTAGTAGTAGTAAGTAGAAGTATTATAGTATAGTAGAAGTATTAGTAGTATTGTAAAGAAGTAGTAGTATAGTACCAAGTATTAGTATAGTAGTAAAGTATTAGTATAGTAGTATAATTAATAGATAGTAGTAGTAGAATATAAGTCTAAGTAGAAGCAAGTCTACGTAGTAGATAGTAAGAAGTATTATAGTATTAGTAGAAGTATTAGTAGTAGTAGTAGACGTATTAAGTAGTAGTAGTAGAAGTTATTAGTAGTAGAAGTATAAAGTATTAGTAGAAGTAGTAGAAGTATTAGTAGTAGATAGAAGAAGTATTAGTAGTAGTAGTAGAAGTAATAGAAGTAGTAGTATAAATATTATAGAGTAAAGTAATAGTATAGTAAGTAGAATAATAGTAGTAGTAATTTAGAAGTATTCGTAGAAGTAGTAGCAGTAATAGTAGAAGAAGTAGAAGTATTAGAAAGTAGTAGTAGAATAAATCGTAGTAGTAGTAGAAATATTAATATAGTATAAGTATTATATAGTAGTAGAAGTATTCGTAGTATATAGAAGTATTAGTAGTAGTTAGTAGAAGTATTAGTAGTAGTAGTAGAAGTATTAGTAGTAGAAGTAGAAGTAAATAGTAGTAGTAGTAAAACTATTGTAGAAGTTAGAAGTATTAGTAGTAGTAGTAGACGCGTAATAGTATTATATTAGAATATATAGTAGTATACAAGAATTATTATAGTAGTGTATAAGATTAGAGTAGTAGTAGAAGAAATTATTATAGTATAAGAAGTAATAGAAGTAGTATAAGAAGTCATTAGTAGCAAAATTAGTCGAAATATTAGAATAGTAGAATTATAAGTAGTCGTAATAGAAGTATTAGTAGTAGTATTAGAATAATAGTAGTATAGTTGAAGTATTATTAGTAGTAGTAGAAGTATTAGTAGTAGTATGTTCTAAGTAAATAGAGTATAAGTAGAAGTAAAAGTAGAAGTAGTAGAAGTAATTAGCATTAGTCGAAGAAAATTAGTATTCAGTAGAAGTATAATATTAGTAGTAGAAAATATAAGAAAGTAGTAGTAGAAGTAATTAGAAGTAGTCTAGAAAAATTATTAGTAAAGTAGAAGTATTCGTAGTATAGTAAGAAATATTAGAAGTAGTCGCAGTATTAGTAGTATAGTAGAAGTATTATAGTAAGAAGTGACAGAATAGAAGTAGTAGTAGAAAGTATTAGTAGAAGTAGTAGACATAGAGTATTAGTATTAGAAGTATTCGTAGAAAGTAGAGACCATATCAGTAGTAGTAGAAGTAATAGTAAAAGTAGTAGAAGTATTAGTCGTATAGTAGCAGTAATTAGTATAAAAGTAGAAATAGTAGTATTAGTAGTAAAAGTATATACGTAGTACGAAGAAGTAAAGTAGTAGTATATAAGTATTAGTAGTAGTCTTAGAAATCTTAGAAGTATAAGAAGTATTCTTAGCAGCAGTAGGAAGTATAAATAGTAGTAGTAAAGAAGTAATAGTAGAAGTAGTCGTAGCAATAGACGTACAGTAGTAGTAAATTATTCGTAGGTATTAGAAGACTTATTAGTAATAGTAGTCTACGAAATAGTAGTAGTAGTAGTAGAGAATTATAATGTCTCAGAATACTAAATAGTAGAATAGTAGTGGAAAAAGTAGTAGTAGTAGTATACTAGTACTAGAAGTAGAATTAGAAATCGTAAGGAGAATTACAGCATAGAAGTAAGAATACTAGTAAAAGAAGTAGCAGTAAAATATTAGTAGTAGTTTAGTAGCGTAGAAATAGTATAGTAGTAGAAGTAGAAGTAGTAGTAGAAGTAGTAGATTTAGTATAGAGAGAGAAATAGTAGTAGTAGAAATAGTAGTAGTAGAAAAGTAATAGTAGTAGTAGCAGATTAAGTAGAAGTAGTAGTAACAAGCAGTAGTAGTAGTAGTAAATAGTAGTAAAGAAATAGTAGTAGTAGTAAAGTAGTAGTATAGTAGAAGTAGTAAAGTAGTCGTATTAGAAAGTATAGTAGTGATTAATAGTAGAAGTAGTAGTCAATACTAGCAGTAGCAGTTAGAGCAGAGTAGTAAGTAGTAGTATAAGTATTAGTATAGTAGAAGTAGAAAGTAGTAAGAAAATATAGTAGAAATAATTTGTAGTAGTAGTAGTAGAATATAAAATAGTAGTAGTAGTAGTAGAAGTAGTAAGAGGTAGTAGTAGTAGTAGAAGTATAGTAGTAAGTAAAGTAGTAGTATAGTAGTAGTAGTAAAGTAGTAGTAGAGTAGTAAAGTAGTAGTAGTAGAGTAGTAGTAGTGTATATATAGTAGAAGTAGTAGTAGTATAGAAAATAGAAATAGTAGTAAAAGTAGTAGTAGTAAAGTAGTTTAGTAGTAGAATAGAGTTTTAGTATAGTAGTAGAAGTAAATAATAGTATAGTAGAAGCCCGTAGTAGTAGTATAGTAGTAGTAGTGGAAATAGTAGTTTGG
>NW_026506721.1:0-15000 GCF_026875155.1 Cherax quadricarinatus
CATCCACCTCTTGAACTTCTCTAAGAATTTCCCAAAGGGGTTTTTCACTGATAGCAATTGCTTAAAACAAACCACAAATTTCCCATTTTAGGGGCCTTGACCTATTTTGAGTTACTCTATCCACAAGGGAGTTCATTCGAATTCTAATTTATCCATTTCCCCCATAAGGTTAACCCCGAATTTATGACACCTAATTTATGACACCTAATTATACACCTAAAATATGACACCTGATTGTATGACCCGATTGACACAACTAAAGGGAAAATTTTCCCACTGACAAACTGTGGATAAAAACATACAATTTTATTCCCCCAAACAAAAGATAAAAAGCCAAAAGAACAGACTTGACCATATCTTTGACTAAAAATAGGCGGGTAACAACAAAAATTAGATGGGGGTTAAAAACACCTGAGAAGTCTCTTCCAAAGGGGGCACAAAATTTAAAAATCCACAACCCAAAAATTATTAAACCCCCCTTGTAATAATAAAATTTTATTTTTAATGAAAAAAAAAATAAAATAAAAAATAAAATAATAATAAAAAAATTAATAATAAATAATAATATTAATAAAAAAAAATTTAATAAAATTTAAATAATAATAATATTAATAATAAAAAATAATAAAATAATAATAAAAATATAATAAAATAATAAATTTAATAATAATAATAATAATAATAATAATAATAATGATAAAAATAATAATAATAATAATAATAATAATAATAATAAAATAATAATATTATTATTATTTTTTATTATTATTATAATTAATAATAATAATAATAATAATAATAATAATAATAATAATAATGATAATAATAATAATAATAATAATAATAATAATAATAATAATAATAATAATAATAATAATAATAATAAAAAATAATAATATTAAAAATAATAATAATAATAATAATAATAATAATAATAATAATAATAATATTAATAATAATCAGTAAGGTGTTAGTGATGGCAAATTATGTCTACAAAACAATTGCAGTTCTATAAGAGAGTAATGAAAATAAAACAGGGAAGAGGGACATGAGTGACTGCATATTTTATATAGAACCTATAAAATATTTGATTTACTATATCACACAAAGGACAGAAGTAAAAATTAAAGAAGAAATGTCTAAAAGTAAAGAGAAAGAGAGTAATAGTTTGATAACAGAGGTTACACAAGAATAGTTACTGGAACTAACATTTTGTCTAGTATATTTGAGAAACAGGTCAGGAAGGAAGAATGTCGTAAGTACCTTTGAGGAGAATATAATTAGGAGAAAGGTAAGAAGTCAATACACGATGACTTGGACAAACTGCAGTGATACTGAGTGGAGTAGCAAATGCTGGGCCAGGATAACACAAACAATAAAGTGGGGAGGAAAGTGAGTGTTGGCAGTAAACTGTACTCATGTTGAGCACAGTAACGAACATAAGACCAGAAGAGCACATAAGAACATAAGAACATAAGAAAGAAGGGAACCCGCAACAGGCCTGCTGAACCATTGCGGAGCAGTCCATATCCCCCCCCCCCCGGATTACATTAGTGCAATAACTTCCTTGACTATAAATACTTACAAAACTTTGCAAATTTCAGGGCCCCAACAAGCCTATTTAAAAATCAATTATCAAAATTTTTCGCCCAACATGAAGAATTAAAATTTCATGTTTCCCTTCTGATAAATCATTCAAAAACTATCCGGACTTACGGAAATGAAAACAAGACTAAAAGGGCAGAACCTTTAACAGAGTATAGACTGCCCTGTGAGAACTATAGCAGACACGACAAAAAGAAGCAAGTTAAAATTTAAAATACAGACAAAAAATTATATTTTTTTGTGTAAGGAAAAAAATTTAAAAATACTGGATTTTATCGTGATTTCCAATACCGGGACACACAGCTTCAAAAATATCCAGTACCAGAACACTAATAAAAAATACGTGTCCGCCATGTCTGTTATTGTCAGGACATAACGTGACTCGATCCCGCCTCAAAAATTTATTAAGAAAGTAAATTTTTTGCAACAATATTTTTTTTATTTCACTAAGATTCGCTAAGTTTCTGAATTTTTATTATTGTCTTTTTAAAAAACAAGCTTTCCTCCTGCAGTTTTTCCGCAATGGTAACGGAATATACAGTGTTGTTTTAGAGAGAGACAGAGAAAACAGTAAAAGTTCAGTTCGAGCAAGACTTAATCACCAGTATGTTTCACACTACTGAAAATTTTAAATTTGAGAAGGTAATTTTACTGGGAAGAAAAAAAATTGATTAATAAAAGTCGGATCAAACTTAAATACCGATAATTTTATGAGCTTTTTAATTACGGATACTTAACTAGGTGATAAACAAACATTCCTAAGTTCTCATCCCTTCCCTTTGTTAAGTCGAAAATTCTTGGGTTTTGTAGACATTTGAAGTCTTTTGACGATGTATATGCATGCTGGGGAGTTTTATACGGTGCCAGGCAAAACCCCCTGAAGCTCCACTTCAAGCCTAAGCTCCAAGGAGAGGAAGGGGTTTGGGGTCCTTTCCATAATTATCCTCATCATTGGCTGCGAGTGGGTCAAGGGCTAGATATAGGTTTTATAATCCCCTTGTTAAGAGTGTGCAAGTCGAATCCTGCAGTAATGAGAAAATGATGTTGTCAATAATTTTCTCATTTGCTAAGTCCCCATCAGGATTCAAACCTACACATCTAACAAACAAATTACGTAGTACCGTCTAAATAATGTATAAATATATTATTTTTATTAACAACACAACGCCGATTCCCACCAAGGCAGTTGGCCCGAAAAAAAAAAAACTTTCCACCTCATTCTCTCCATCACTGTTTGCCAGTAGGTTGCTTTCACTAACAGTTTTAAACTGCAACATAACACCCCTCCTTCAGAGTGCAGTCACTGTACTTCCCATCTCCAGGACTAAAGTCCGGCCTGCCGATCTCCCTGAATCCCCTTCATATATTGTTACTACTTTGCTCACACTCCAACACACTCAGTATTAAAAGCCATTTTGTCTCCAATCATTCCTATCAAACACGCCTCCCACGCATTCTACCAGTCTGCAAGATCCAAGCCCCCTCGCACCACAAAACCTCCTTACCCCCTCCCTCCAAACCTTTCCTAGACCGACCCCTACCCTTCGCCTTCCTTCACTACGACTCATACACTCTTGAAGTCATCTGTTTCAACTCAATTCTCTCTACATGTCAAACCACCCAACAACCCTTCCTCACTCCTCTGACAACAGTTTTTGGCAATCCCCGCACCTCCTCCTAACTTCCAAACTATGAATTAATTCTCATTATTTCCACCACACATTGAGAAGTTTTTACAAGTAGAAAGTATACAAGAAGGGAAGAGTAAATGGAGAAAAAGAGAGAAATTAAGAGAGTGTGAAGTAATGAAAAAAGAGAGCAAATGAGAGAGTGGGTGAGATGTTAATCAACAAAATTTTGTTTGAAAATAAGAAAAGTTTTGATGAGATAACAGTTAAGAAAGCCTAGAGAGACAAATGATGGGATTTGTCAGTTAAAAATAGGAGAGGAGAAGTTATTAAATGGAGAGTTAGAGGTATTAGAAGATAAGGTATATTTTGAGGAATTGTTAAATGTTGATGAAGATAGGGTAAGCTGTGATTTCTGTGTAAATAGGGCAAAGGAGAATAACATCTTTAAGAGTGAGGAAGGAGCCAGTTGTGAGTGTGGGGAAGTTCGGAGGCAGTAGGTAAAATGAATGGGGTAAGGCAGCCGGGATTGATGGATAAAGATAGAATGTTAAAAGCAGGTGGGGATATAGTTTAGGAGAGTTGTGTAATTATTTACATAAATGTATGGAAGAGGGAAGGTACCTAGGGATTGGCAGAGAGCAAGCATAGTTCCTTGTATAAAGGCAAAGGGGATAAAAGAGAGTGCAAAAATTATAGGGATAAGTCCTGTTAGTGTAACCTGGTAAAGTGTATGGTAAGAGTTATAATTGAAAGAATTAAGAGTAAAACGAGAATAGGATAGGCAGATAACAAGAGGCTTAGGAAAGGTAGGGGGTGTGTGGACACAGGTGTTTCATTGAAACATATAAGTGAACAGTATTTAGATACAGGCTAAAGAGTCTTTGTGGCATTATGGATTTGAAAGGCGTATGACAGGGTGGAATAGGGGGGCAATGTGGCAGATGTTGCAAGTGTATGGTGTAGGAGGTAGGTTATCTGAAAGCAGTGAAGATTTTTACGAGGATAGGTGAGCTCAAGTTAGAGTATGTGGAAGAGGAAATTTTTTCCCAGTAAAAGTAGGCCTTAGACAGGATGTGGATGTCACCGTGGTTGTTTAATATATTTATAGATGGGGTTGTAAGAGAAGGTTAAATGCGAGGTCTTTGCAAGAGCTGGAGTTAAAAGATAAAGAATCACACACAAAGTGGCGTTGCACAGCTGCACTTTGCCTGATGACACTGTGGGTCTTGAGATTCTGAAGAGAAGCTGCAGAGAGTGGGTGGATGAATTGGTATGGTGTCAAAAGACGAAAATTAAAGGTAAATACAGAAAGCGTAAGGTTATGGGATAACAAAAAGAGTTAGGTGATGAAAGATTGAATAATCAGATGGAGGAGAGAGTAATGTAGGAGGTGAACGATTCAGATAATTGGGAGTGGACGTGTCAGCGGATGGGTCATGAAAGATGAGGTGAATCATAGAATTGTGAGGGAAAAGAGTGAGTGGTGCACTTAGGAGTCTGTGGAGACAAAGACTTTGTCCTTGCGGCAAAGAGGGAATTATGAGAGTATCGTTTTACAACGCTCTATATGGTGTGAAGCGTGGGTGAAATGTTTGCCAGCGAGGAGAAGGCTGGAGCAGTGAGAATGTCATTCTGAGGGCCATGTGTGGTGTGAATATAATGCAGAGAATTCGTAGTTTGGAAGTTAGGAGGAGGTGCGGATTACCAAAACAGTTGTCCAGAGAGCTAGAGGAAGGGTTGTAGAGGTGGTTCAACATGTAGATAGAATGGTACGAAAACAGAATGACTTTCAAGAGTGAATCAGTCTGTAGTGGAAAGGAAGGCGGGGAAGGGGTCGGCCTAGAAGGGTTGGAGGAGGGGTAAAGGAGGTTTTGTGCGCTGGTGGCTTGGACTTCCAAGCAGGCTATGCGTGAGCGTGTTTGATAGGAGTGAATGGAGACAATGGTTTTTAATACTTGACGTGCTGTTGGAGTGTGAACAAAGGTAACATTTATGACGGGATTCAGGAAACCGGCAGGGCCGGACTTGAGTCCTGGAGATGGGAAGTAAGTGCCTGCACTCTGAAGGAGGGGTGTTAATGTTCAGTTTATAAACTGTAGTTAAAGCACCCTTCTGGCAAGACAGTGATGGAGTAATTGAATGGCGAAAGTTTTTTCTTTCGGGCCAACCCTGCATTGGTGGGAATCGGCCGTTGTGATAATAAAATAATAAAAAAAAAATAACATTGCCCCAAGACATGACATCGCCAACTGTCCTCCAGCCTTCTTCCATGCTGCAACAATTATCACCCCTGCTACACACCCATACAGGAGCGTTGGTAAAACTATACTCTCATACTTTCCCTCTTTGCTTCCAACATACAAAGTACTTGTCTCCACAGATCATCCTAATTGCAACCGCTCACCCTTTTCCCCTCATCATATTCTATGATTCACACTCATCTTTCAAGACCCATCACTGACAGCCGTCAACTCCCAAATATCTGAATACAATTCACCTCCTCCATACTCTCTCCTCCAAACGTAATCCACACTTCATCATCCTAATCTTTTTCTACCCTCATAACCTTACTCTTTCCTGTATTCACTTTCAATTTTCTTCTTTTACATATCCTACAAGTTTATATCCACCAACCTCATCAACTTCTCCAGAATCTTCCCATAAGCACAGTGTCATCAGCAAAGAGCAACTGTGACAACACTCACAATGTGTTTGATTCTTTATCTTTTAACTCCACTACCTCCTGCCAAGACCTAACATTCACTTCTCTTACAACGCCCATGCTATGGACAATATATTGAGCAACCACGTGACACCACACATCCCTTGTCTAAGGCCTACTTTACTGGGAAATAATCTTCCCCTCCTACATGCTTTAACCTGACTTCACTATCCTCATAAAAACTCTTCACGTCTTTCATTAGCCCTACCTCCTTTAACCATCCACACTCAACATCTGCCACATGCACCCTCATCCACCTTGTCATATGCCATTTTTCCAAATCCATATATATGCCACAAAAACCTCTTTACCCTTATCTAAATACTGTTCACCTATAAGTTTCACTGTAAACACTTGGTCTACACACCCCCTACCCTTCCTAAAGCCTCCTTGTTCATCTGCTATCCTTCTATCTGTCTTACTCTCAATTCTTTCAATAATAACTCTCCCATACACTTTACCACGTATACTCAACAGACTTATTCACCTATAATTTTTGCACTCTCTTTTATCCCCATTGCCTTTATACAAAGAAACTATGTATGTTCTCTGCCAAACCCTAGGTACCTTACCCTCTTTAATACATTTACCAACGACTCCAAAACTATATCCCCTCCTGCTTTAACATTTCTATCTTTATCCCATCAATCTCAGCTGCCTTACCCCCTTTCATTCTACCCACTGCCTCACGAACTTGCCCCACACTCACAACGTGCTCTACCTCACTCCTGCAAGTGTTATTGCTGTTCTTGCTGCTGAACAGCGGTTTAGTGCCGATGAAGGTAGTGTATTAGCATGATATGCCGTGGACTAGGTTGGCTTTAATTGTAAATAGGAGTGAGTACACAATCGGGCAGTGTGTGGAGTGACCGCAAGCCATACGTGGAGGGGAGCACTTGTGTCTTTCAAGTCAGACGGCCTGAGTGAGGTCCGGTGGGGGGCTCAGCCTCCCACTGACGTGGGTGATCCTAACAAGGGCAGCACCTAACAGGCCCGCGAAATATAACTAGTCAGAGCAGATGGCTAGGCTGTGTGTTCTACAGAACAGGCTGTCTACATTTGCTCGTGCTGTCTACATTTGCTCGCCACGCACCCGCGTCGTCCCGACGCGACAATACTGTGGGTCCGTAGTATAAAGAATTACGTACACTAGCGTACCCCAGAGAGGACTGTCTTTCGCTCACTAGTAAATCAAAAAATGACAACAAAAATGCAACAGGGCAAAAAAAAAAGAACTCTCCCAACCAGTGGAAGAGAAAACTGTTGCCCGCGCTGTATCATCGAGGGAAGTCCGGAGACGTCAGGCACTGGAACTAAAATCTTCTATATACCAGGTTGTCCCGCAGGGCTGAACATCAGTTACCACTCCGTCTACGAACGTTTTATTTTTTTTTTTTTTTTTTTTATTTTTTTTTTTTTTTTTTTTTTTTTTTTTTTTTTTTTTTTTTTTTTTTTTTGTTGCACACCTCCCATCTGCAAACAATGACTGACAGTAGCATTTCCTAAGTGGGACATGTGACTCAGAGTGCAGCACTGCCCTTGACCGTAATACAGGCTTTTTTTTCTTTTTGTTAAAAAAACACGGAAGCACGTACCTACCATAATACTATATCCATGGAATACCCCATTACCTCTGGGTACCCTTCCTAAAATGTATTTACAAATACATGATGTTTGTCCACCCTGACTCATTATCGACTAGCTATACAATGTGTGTGCATTTATATCCATTTCTCTGCAAGCAAACAATTAGCACGACGATAACTAGCGTAGGAGTCAGACAATCAGTATGTACGTCAGTGCACAAAGTCCTGTTATCCGGGTCGCAGGCAATAAGTATGGAGCCTTAACTGGGCGTCTTCCGACCAGTAGTAGTGGAGAAGGATAGACGGGTCGTCCCTAGCATTAGTCTGATCGAGGCGTTGCAACGCCCAGCGCCTCCAGCTTCTGCTTCGCCTGCATATGGTCCACATACTTACAGGAATATATGTAGGGCAAATAATGGGGAAACAGTAGAAAAGTTAATGGCTAGGCACAGATGTAACACTGCAGGTAGAATAAACTAATACTTAAGTACTTAAGATTACACTTATTAAAGAAAAAAAAAATCCTAACAAATCAACACTGCAGGGTTGTCAACAATCTGTGGCTAACTGCAGGTGCAACTAGACAATAACAGCACACAGGAATTACATGAAAACTGTATGTAGAGGTATATTGTATAAATGGTTACCACTGAACAATTAAATCATAACTGAAGGTGAAAGAATGCAGAAATCAAAATACTGAATTAAAATGTAGGAGTGCAAAATAAATTTACAAAATAAAGCAACTTAGGGTAAGTGGCAAAAAGTGCACTGAAGACAAACTGAACAATTTTACTGAAGTATGCTTCAGTAACGTAACTGTATTGGTGCAGGAAGTAAATAAGTCACAAAATATTAGGAAAATGCTAGGTAAGTCACTGTTTAACTAACTATGAGTGCAGAGATGGACGAAGGTACGGGTGCCGCAGGTCCTAAACTTTTCAGTGATGGCTCTAGTAACCTCACGCCCGTAGCATTTGTATACTGATAATGGGCTCATTGTCGTAGGAAAAATTTCAGAATGGACTTGGGGAAGAACAGGAAGACCGGGTTACTCTGTGGAGTAAAGATAATGATAAAGACGTGGCTAACTCAGCGTGAGCCACAGCTGATGGTTGTTTACACTGCAAGCTGACTGGCACGCTGACTGAACTGCGGCTTCAGCAACACGGAAACAAAAACATTTACAGCAACTACTCGCAAATTTGTGCTAAAAACAAGCTTAAGTGAAACTTTGAACTGGGACGATAAGTTTAACTGTAACAAATCACTGGGGAAAACAGAACTGGTGATGAACTGGGAATGTAACCAGCAAGGGAAAAAAATTAAACTGGGCAACACCAAAAAAAAACTGCACTGCTGAGATACAGACGCCTGAGTAGTTGTAGACACTATGAATGAGTCACGTGGAGCTAATGTAGACCCGCTGAACTGAGCTGGCTAGGGGCTAAGCCAACTGTGTTCCCCACGTGGTAAGTCAGGAAGAACTTCTTGGAGGAAACTGGGAAGAACACAACACACATGGACGGCGAAATGGACGTCGTTGTTGTAGCAGAGAAGGCTGTAGAGGAGGCTGGTGTGTTTACAACACGGCTGATTAGGGTACAACCAACCCAGAGCTGCCTCCGTGGTCACAGCGTGGAGCCACACGAAGCCAACACACTATACGACCTCACCCTACTTTTTGAAGCTGAGGTAGGCGTAGGGACTCTGTAGGAGGCAGGAGAATGGTGGCCAGGAGAGTGATGAAAGGCAGTAGAGAGGGTGAAAGGTGAACACTGACTGCAAAGGCTGGAATGCGCTTGACCCTATGTCCAATATTGTGGGAAAAATCTAGGACCGAAGATCAATCTCAGGCCCCGTCAAGAAAGACGCAAGTGCGTTGATACGACGGATGATGTTGACTGGCGTCGACCGATGGAGTTGACCCCTCCACCCTGAAGAGGCTCACAAGCCGTTGACTCCGCTGTCACCACTGTGTATTGGTTGATTCTTCTAGCTGCGAACCGCGGTTTAGTGCCGATGAAGGTAGCGAGGTAGCTATGATACAAGCCGTGGACTAGTTGCTCAATTGGATAGGAGTGAGTACACACGGCAGTGTGGAGGAAGTGAAACCGCAAGCCAGTCGTGAGGGGTAGCACCTGTGTCTGTCAAGTCGGTCGGCCTAGGAGTGAGGGCCGGTGGGCTCAGCCTCCCACTGATGTGGGTGAGCCTACAGAGGGCAGCACCTAAAATGCCGTGAAATATGAACTAGTCAGAGCAGATGGCTAGGCTGTGTGTTCTGACAGTACAGGCTGTCTACATTTGCTCTGGCTGTCTACACAAGATATTATTCCCCCTTGCCCTATACACGAAATCACAGCTTCCCTATCTTCATCAACATTTAACAATTCCTCAAAATATTCCCTCCATCTTCCCAATACCTCGAATTCTCCATTTAATAACTCTCCTCTCCTGTTTTTAACTATCAAATCCAATGTGTTCCCAGCTTCCTCCAACTTATTAATCTAACTTTCCCAAATTTTTTTTTTTTTCTTATTTTCAACAAAAATTTCTTAGATAACACCTCACCCACTCTCTCATTTGCTCTCTTTTTTTACAATGCTATCACCACTCTCTTAACCTCTCTTTTTTCTCTCCATTATACTCTTTCCTCCTCCTTGCATCACTTCTACTTGTAAAACCTCTCATATCGAAACTTTTCTCCCTTACTTACTCTCTTTATATCATCATTCACCAGACGCTCTTCTTCCACTCCCTGCCCCCCTTTCCTGTAACCCACAACCTTCTGCTGAGCACTCTAACACTACATTCCTAACCCGATCCCTTACATTGTTCGACAACAATTGCCTAACTCTCCGTAGCCCAGCTATCTCCAATAATTTTGTTTGTATCTTACCCTAAATTCCCTCCACTTTTAGTTTATAAACCTTCACCTCTCTCTTAACTTGCTGCTTCTATTTCCTTGTAATCCATCACCATTTACTCTCACTGTAGCTACATCTAGAAAAGTGATCTGATATATCTGTGGCTCCTCTATACACATATACATCATGAGCTACACAACACTTTTACTACCAATACATAGTCCCAACAAACTACTGACATTACGTCCTACAACATATCTTGTATACATTATTTATCCTATTTTTCTTTAAAATCGTATTACTTATAAGTAAACCATCTTTGTACAAAGTTCTATCAAAGGGCTCCCATTTTCATTTACACCTGGGAACCCAAACTTACCTACCCCACCCTCTCTAAATGTTTTCTAATTCTTTAGCATTTTGGTCCTCCTACCACACTTCTCTATCACTTGGTTCAAAGGTTCCTACACATTTGTTAACATCTCCAAAAACACCCTCTCTCCTCTACACTCCTCTCTTTCACTAGTGCATACACGCTTATAATGACCCACTTTTTCACAATCCAACCCTTATTTTAATCCCACATAGATTCTTGAATTTACACATTTAAATACCTCTTCTCTATCCATAACTGATCCTTCAACATTCTTGCACCCCCTTCCTTAGCTTCCAACTCTGTCAGATACCCCTGACTTAATCCCACTTTTTCTCCATACTGATAGTCGCCTACCCCCTTCAGCTTTTGGGTTTTGCTTAGGGCCAGGCATCCAAAACTTCTTTTCATTCAAACATCAGCAGACATCTCTTTCATATCATCAGCACTACATCCACGCACATTCAAGCTCTTCAGTTTTATAAAGTTTGTCTTCTCTGATTTTTAGTAGTTGTGCACTGGAGAAGGGTTAGTAGCCCATTGCTCCCGGCATTTTAGTCGCCTCATGCGACACGGATGGCCTTGTGAGGAACGATTTTTCTTCACTCCTCAAGACAAGATCGAGAAAGAAAAAAACCAAAAGGAAAAAAAAAAAAACCAAGAGCTATTAAAAAAAGATGAAAAACCCTAGACATGTTTAATGTATATATATATGCATGTGCTTCCCTGAGTAGTGTATGTAAGTAGAATAGCAAGATTACCCTTATTGTAGTAAGTAGAGTAGCAATTATATCTGTTATCCAGCGTGTTTATGAAACACAAAAAAAGACCCAGCAATCCTACCATCAAGTAAAACCGTTACAGGTATCTGTTTCATAGTCACCCAGGCAGGACGGTAGTACATCCCGGTGGTTCTCTCTACTACCAACCCGACAACCAACCTATCTATCTATCTATATAAAAAAATTTATAATTTTGGGCACCAAAAGAATCTTATAAAATTTACACTACCTTAATCTAAAAGCGCAAGTTATTTTAGGCCTAAACCAACTAACTATATTTTTATGATATCATTTACAATAATTTTAATACTAAACAAACACAAGAAATATATTTTTTTTCGTGAGGTTTTTTTTTATGTTATATTTTATTACCCCTCCCCAGGAATGATTTTTGCGAAATTATTTACGACACAAATATTCGCCTTCTGTTAATCTGGCAAGAAGAGCTTTGCTATTTAAGCCAAGATCGAAAGTTTTAACATATTCGCACTATAGATATACATACATATATAATTGTATAATATATAAAATATATATAAATATAAATATATATATATATATATATATAATATATATATATATATAAATATATTATCACACTGCCGATTCCCACCAAAGGCAGGGTGGCCCGAAAAAGAAAAACTTTCACCCATCATCACTCCATCACTGTCTTCCAGAAAGGTGTCTTACACTACAGTTTTTAAACTGCAAATTAACACCCCTCCTTCAGATGCAGACACTGTACTTCCATCTCCCATGACTCAAGTCCGGTATGCCGGTTTTCCTGAACCCCTTCATAAATGTTACTTTGCCTCCCACTCCAACAGCATGTCAAGTATTAAAAACCATTCTCCTCCATTCACTCCTATCAAACACGCCTCACGCACCCGCTGGAAGTCCAAGCCCCTAGCACACAAAACCTCCATTACTCCCTCCCCTAACCTTTATTAAGGGCGAACCCCTTTTACCACTCGCCTTCCTTCCACTACAGACTGAACACACTTGAAGTCATTCTGTTTTCGCTCCATTCTCTCTACATGTTCCGAACCCCACCTCAAACAACCCTTCCTCAGCCATCCTGGACAAACAGTTTTGGTAATCCCAACCACCTCCCCTAACTTCCAAACTACGATTCTCTGCATTATATCAAACCACACATTGCCCTTCAGACATGACACTCGCACTGCCGCCAGCCTTCTCCTCGCTTGCAACATTCATCACCCATTGCATCACAACCCAATAAGATTGTGTAAAACTATACTCTCATCCATTCCCCTCATTGCCTCCAAGGAACAAAGTTCTTTGTCACTCACAGACTCCTAAGTGCACCACTCACCATTTTCCACCTCATCAATTCTATGAATTCACCTCATCCTTCATAGATCCATCCTGCAGACACGTCCACTCCCAAATATCTGAATACATTCACCTCCTCCATACTCTCTCCTCCCAATCTGAATCCAATCTTTCATCACCTAACTTTTTGTTATCCTCATAACCTTACTCTTTCCTGAATCACTTTTAATTTTTTTTTCTTTTGCACACGCCTACCAAATTCATCCACCAATCTCTGCAAATTCTCTTCAGAATCTACCAGGAGCACAGTGTCATCAGCAAAGAAGCAACTGGACAACTCCCACTTTTAATGTGTGATTCTTATCTTTAACTCCGCGCCTCTTGTCAGACCTCGCATTTATTTCTCTTACAACCCCATCTAAAATACATTAAACAACCCGGTGACATCACACATCCTTGTCTAAGGCCAACTTTTACTGGAAACAATTTCCTTCCCTCTTTCCCTATGTACTCTAACTTGACCTCATTATCCTTGTAAAAACTCTTCAAACAGCTTTCAGTAACCTACCTCCTCACCATACACCAGCAACAACTGCCACATTGCCCCCTATCCACCCTGTCATACGCCTTTTCAAATCCAAAAATGCCACAAAGACCTCTTTAGAGCCATATCTAAATACTGTTCACTTATAAGTTTCACTGTAAACACCAGGCCCATCACACCCCCCTGGCCTTTCCTAAAGCCCCTTGTTCCATCTGCTATCCTATTCTTCTCCGTCATACTTTTATTCATTCATTAATAACACACTTTACCAGGTATACTCAACAGACTTATCTCCCTAATAATTTTTGCACTCTCCTTTTGTCCCCTTTGCCTTTATACAAAGGAACTAATGCATGCTCACTGCCAATCCCTAGGTATCTTACCGCTTCCATACATTTTGTTAAATAACTGCACCAACCACCCAAACTATATCCCCTCCTGCTTTAAACATTTCTATCTTTATCCCATCAATCCCGGCCTGCCTTACCCCCTTTCCAATTTTACCTACTGCTCCTCATCCGAACTTCCCCCACACTCACAACTGGCTCATCCCTCACACCTACAAGAGTTTTTCCTCTTGCCCTATACACGAAATCACAGCTTCCCTATCATCATCAACATTTAACAAACCCTCCAAAATATTCCCCTCCATCTTCCATACCTCTAAACACTCCATTTAATAACTCTCCTCTCCTATTTTTAACTGACAAATCCATTAGTTCTCATAGCTTCCTTAACTTGGTTAATCTCACTCCAAAACTTTTTCTTATTTTCCAACAAAATTTGTTGATAACATCTCACGCCACTCTCTCGTTGCTCTCTTTTTTTACGATTGCTCACCACTCTCTTAACCTCTCTCTTTTCTCCATTTTACACTTCCCTCCTTGCATCCTTCTATCTACTTGTGAAAACTTCTCATATGCTAACTTTTTCACCCTTACTACTCTCTTTACATCATTATACCACCAATCGCTCATCTTCCCTCCCCACCCTTTTCCTATAACCACAAACTAACTTCTGCCTGAACACTCTAACACTACATATTAAAACCTACCCCATACCTCTTCGACCCATATGCTTATGCCCATTACCCATCTATCCTCCAATAGCTGTTTATATCTTTCCCTAACTGCCTCCTCTTTTAGTTATAAACCTTCAACGTCTCTCTTCCCTATTGCTTCTTATGTTCTTGTATCCCATCAAACCTTTTACTCTCACTGTAGCTACAAACTAGAAAGTGATCTGATATATCGTGGCCCCACTATAATATGTACATCCTGAAGTCTACTCAAAAGTCTTTTATCTAACAATACATAATCCAACAAACTACTGTCATTTCGTTCGCCCTACATCATATCTTTATACATATTTATCCTCTTTTTTCTTAAATATGTATTCCTATAACTAAACCCCCTTTTCTATACAAAGTTTTCATCAAAGGGCTCCCATTATCATTACCACCTGGCACCCCAAACTTACCTACCACACCCTCTCTAAAAGTTTCTTTTCTCCTACTTAGCATCAGGTCCCCCAACAATACAATTTTTACTCTCATCGCTTGGTTCAAAGGCTTCCCTATACATTCACTTAACAT
>NW_026506721.1:20000-22981 GCF_026875155.1 Cherax quadricarinatus
GGGTAAGCTGTGATTTCTGTGTAAATAGGGCAAAGGAGAATAACATCTTTAAGAGTGAGGAAGGAGCCAGTTGTGAGTGTGGGGAAGTTCGGAGGCAGTAGGTAAAATGAATGGGGTAAGGCAGCCGGGATTGATGGATAAAGATAGAATGTTAAAAGCAGGTGGGGATATAGTTTAGGAGAGTTGTGTAATTATTTACATAAATGTATGGAAGAGGGAAGGTACCTAGGGATTGGCAGAGAGCAAGCATAGTTCCTTGTATAAAGGCAAAGGGGATAAAAGAGAGTGCAAAAATTATAGGGATAAGTCCTGTTAGTGTAACCTGGTAAAGTGTATGGTAAGAGTTATAATTGAAAGAATTAAGAGTAAAACGAGAATAGGATAGGCAGATAACAAGAGGCTTAGGAAAGGTAGGGGGTGTGTGGACACAGGTGTTTCATTGAAACATATAAGTGAACAGTATTTAGATACAGGCTAAAGAGTCTTTGTGGCATTATGGATTTGAAAGGCGTATGACAGGGTGGAATAGGGGGGCAATGTGGCAGATGTTGCAAGTGTATGGTGTAGGAGGTAGGTTATCTGAAAGCAGTGAAGATTTTTACGAGGATAGGTGAGCTCAAGTTAGAGTATGTGGAAGAGGAAATTTTTTCCCAGTAAAAGTAGGCCTTAGACAGGATGTGGATGTCACCGTGGTTGTTTAATATATTTATAGATGGGGTTGTAAGAGAAGGTTAAATGCGAGGTCTTTGCAAGAGCTGGAGTTAAAAGATAAAGAATCACACACAAAGTGGCGTTGCACAGCTGCACTTTGCCTGATGACACTGTGGGTCTTGAGATTCTGAAGAGAAGCTGCAGAGAGTGGGTGGATGAATTGGTATGGTGTCAAAAGACGAAAATTAAAGGTAAATACAGAAAGCGTAAGGTTATGGGATAACAAAAAGAGTTAGGTGATGAAAGATTGAATAATCAGATGGAGGAGAGAGTAGCTTATCGGGATGGCTCTTAAATCTCAGTAATAATGACTATAGTAATTTGCTACAATTGAGGACAGGCTTATTGGGCGGTAATTTGACGGTAACGCGACTTGTCCCCTGTTTCAAAAATAGGAATTACATTAGCCATCTTTCACACATCAGGCACTACACCTGTTTGAAGAGATAAATTAAAAATATTAGTTAATGATTCACAGAGTTCCATTTTGCATTCCTTAAGAACCCTTGAAAAAAACCATATCAGGACTCGGCGACTTATTTTGCTTCAGTCTGTCTATCTGCTTCACAACCATTTCACTAGTGACTGTAATGTTACATAATTTATCTTCTAGCCCACTATAAAAATTAATTACCTAAACATTGTTAGTGCCTTCCTCTGTAAAATCCGAGAGAAAATAATTATTTAAAATCGAGCACATTTCATTCTCTTTGTCAGTAAGACGCCCATAGTTATTTTTAAGGGGACCTATCGTATCACTTACTTTTGTTCTATAGACCTGGAAAAAACTTTTTGGGTTAGTTTTAGAATCCCTAGTAACTTTAATTTCATAGTCCCTTTTAGCTTTTCTTATCCCCTTTTTAATGTCCCTCTTAATGTCAATATACTGATTCATAAGATGACCCTCACCTGTTTTGATACGCCTATAAATTCCTTTCTTATGCCCTAGTAGATATTTCAGTTTATATTCATCCATTTGGGTCATTTCTATTTGATCTAATTTCTTTATACGGGATAAACATTCTATGAGCAGCATGTATAGTGTTCAGAAAACTGTCATATTGATACCTCTCTTCGTTACACCAGTCAACAGACGATAAGTGCTCTCTAAGCCCATCGTAATCTGCTAAGCGAAAATCTGGGACTGTTACTGAATTATCCCTACTATCGTACTTCCATTCAATGCTAAATGTAACTGATTTGTGGTCGCTAACACCCAGTTCCTCTGAAATTTCTAAATTATTAACAAGGGATTCATTGTTTGCAAGAAATAAGTCAAGCAGGTTATTACCCCTTATAGGTTCTGTCACAAACTGCTTCAAAAAATACTCCTGAACTACTTCTAAGAAGTCGTATGATTCTAAATTCCCAGTCAAGAAATTCCAATCAATATGTCTTGCGGCTCTAACAGTTTCCTCCCATAGTAATCTCCCTTGGTCCCTATCTAAGTTTGGGGTCGGTATATCACACCTAAAATCAATTTTTCATGCCCCTCTGCAAATTCTATCCAAACAGACTCTGTATGTGTCACTTCAGACTTAATACCCTTCCTGCTCCATTCTGTTATTCTGCTAAACCTATTACTCTCCTTGTCAATCAGTGTCACTGGCTTTCCAATATCCACCTCATTGTGCTTATTACTAGTTCTCCTAGTACACATATTTCTACACTGCGACTTGACTGTTTTCCCGCCAAAACCCATACCACTAACTATTCCTAGTTTAAAGACCTAACAGCTCCCTCCACTGCGTTGGCCAATGCTCCCACCCCAGACATAGATAAGTGAACCCCATCCCTGGCATGTCATTTCTGCCATAGAAGAGATCCCAGTTGTCAATGAATGTTACCGCATTTTCCTTACAGTATTTGTCCAGCCAGCAATTGACACAAATTGCTCTGGACAACCATTCATTTCCAACTCCTCTCCTTGGCAAAATACCACATATGACAGGGTTCCCACCCTTCCTCCTAATTATCTCTATTGCTGACCTATACCTGCTAATCAGGTCCTCCCTCCTACGTCTGCCAACATCGTTGCCTCCAGCAATGAGACAGATAATAGGATTGCTCACATTACCTCTAATGATGTCATCCAGATGGCTAACAATATCCTTCATCCCATCTCCAGGAAACAAACTCTCTGCCTTCTACTCCTGTCCTTCAAGCAGAATGCCCTATTCATGTACCTAATCTGGCTATCACCCAACAACAACATGTTTTTACCTTCCTTGGTGACGTCCGTCGTGATGTTCCCCTAGTGAACCCTTTCC
>NW_026506722.1:0-21743 GCF_026875155.1 Cherax quadricarinatus
TTAAAGTGTTTTTTTGAGCGATATAGTGTTCAGTATATTTGTGGGACAACACAGTCGTCACTCTGTGAGATATCACTCTCTTAGTTATGTTTGTTGGACAACAACTTCTTCACTGGGGTTTTCGGCGCACTCACCCTTTTCTTCACCTTTTTGATGCACATTATGTTTGTGGGTCATCACCCTCACACTATCTTTACCTAATAAATTGCACTGTTAGTACAATCTACCAGTTATCACTAAGAAGAGACGTGTGAGCATCATGTCGACCGTCGGAGTCTTAAATCTTCTCAGATCCAGGTTACAAATTCATCATTTTTCCCTTTTTCATACCCTTTTTCTTACTTTCCCTCTGAATTTCTTACCCTAAGTGTTTTATAATCGATTTTTCTTATACGTCAGAAAGGAAAGCTAACTCGTTGTGAAACACTGTCTTCGTCTGTATTAAACATTTGTTTTCACCACTCTTTTTCTACTAGCTAATGACGATTTGGCCTCTGTTCTTCTATCTGATATTAGTCATCACTTTATGTTGACGACCTTGCTATAGCTTGTGCAGGGCGCTGACTGCCACCTAGAAAGCAGTCTCTCTCCAGAATGCTATCGACATTTAGCCACTACTCGTGGGTTTAAAGTTTAGTACTAAAAACGCAACAGATTGCTTTACTAGACGTTCTGTTGTCTTTTAATATACCTGTATGGTTCCAGTATCCCGGAACGTGATATGGCAACTTGTGATAATTGACTGAACCTCCTTGAAACCCTCGTTTACCTGTCGTGGGGGGGGGATCTTCCAACTTTTCTTCAACTTCATTCAGCCCAAATTTTATCGAAACTGGACTGGTGACCAACTATATTCTGTGGGCCCCTCCCGCAACTCAGTTTAAAAATTGATCCCATTCATCATCAGGATTACGTTTATGTTCATCACAACAGCAGAGACTACTGGCCAGGATGCAGCAGCGACCTCCGAACTTCTTTTTTGCTAGGTGATCGCGTCTCCCGAGTAACCTAGTTGTTGTTTTTCATCAACGAAAAAATGGTTTGTGTGAGTGTGTGTGTGTGTGTGTGTGTGTGTGTGTGTGTGTGTGTGTGTGTGTGTTGTGTGTGTTTGTGTTTGTGTTTGTGTGTGTGTGTTGTGTGTGGTGTGTGTGTTGTGTGTGTTGTGTGTGTGAGTAAAGTGTTGTGTGTGTGTGTGGTGTGTGTGTGTGTGTGGTTTTTGGGTGTGTGTGTGGGGGTTGTGTGGTGTGTGCGCATTTATGAATCTGTGCGTGCTTTGCAATAACAAAAGACGAATAAAAAATTAAATTTTTTTACAGCTTCATGGAGGTTGACAATTAGATTAAGAATGCGCAGTCAATTTTCACACAGTACAACGTCCAGACAACTTTTTCTGCTACATAACTGATAAAAATATATATTAATAAAGTTACTGTGATGTAAGTAGGACTTAAATTTCCATTAAATACCGGTATCTGGGCGTCAACGTTATGTCTGTCTTGGTGGGGTAGTTTCAAGACACAGATTCTCTGTCTCCTCTCCTGTAATTCCTCCACCCGGAAAGTCTTGACCATAGTTAGAAGAAACATAATTCTAATTCATTAAGGGCGCCTGGGACCTCCGGAAAGTGGGGAAGGCAAGACATCCACTAGACAGACTGATAAATGCCTGGACACAAGATCCTGGGAAGGGAGTGATGTGGGAAGCCAGAGGTGAGGATAATGAGAGAGAGACGAGACAACCTATGTATAGTGAAGGGGAGACACACACACACACACACAACACACACACACACACACCACTACAGGAGGGTTACATATGCAGGCAAATGAAGATAGTGATGTCCCTAGAGAAAAGTGGATTCAGCATAATAACTGGTAAACAATTTGAATTTCTGACTACAAAATCCTGTATTTATAATTTGTAAAGGTGTAGGAGAAACTATTGAATAAAGAAATGAATGGATAAATGCATTTACCTAGACAATCAGAAAACCTTTGCTAGTGCTATCGGAAATATGAAGATCACTGGGTTATATGTAATAATACCAGACATATAAACGTTACGCTTATACATAGTAACACCAGAGCTGCAAAGATCACAATTATTATACCTAGTAAAATTTGAAAAGCAAATATCACTCTTTCATATATAGTAATATTAAGGATACAACCATAACCCTGTTATGCATAACAATATCAGAGATATAACTGTTACTCTTATACATAATAACACCGGTGATACGAAGATCACAATGATTAACATAATATCACCAGGATATGATAGATATGGAAATTACACATAGAAACACACAGATATCACGGTTTTAGATGAATGAAAATACAGAAAAACTCAAATAAGAAGATAAAAATCTATGACATTTAAATAGATGGATAATATAAAGAACAAGTGGCCTCCCATGGTGGTCTAGGTAGAAGAGTTCTTCTCTTCTGGCTGGACTGTTTCCAGCCTGCCCGGGCGGGTGTATTTACTGGGCGCAGATTTCTGTGTCCTCCCCGGTAATTACATCTGCTTGTATATACTGATATTTAAACACTTGTGTTGTAATATCAATATATGGTCAGTGCTTCATGGTGTTGCTACATTTGAAGAGTTAAGTTCCTCTCTGAGGAAATGTTGTGTTTGGCTTCCACAACTCTCAACGTCCACCTTCTAATGATGAAGCTTAATTCCATTTTACTTTTCATTATATGATAATATTTTGCTACACGAGTGTAAGTGTAGAACACATTTTCACACATTGTCAAGAGTACAAACACTGATAGAACCCTTGTAACATGAAAAAGTTTGTTCTGAAAAGTTTAATGTAAATTGTACTCTGCACTGCTTGTTATTCGTACTCATAACAAGACAACACAATATTGCTGATACATTATGTTGTAGTTAATTATTCAAAATTCACTTTTCTGAATTAGAACACTTAATTAACTACAAGTCTAGAAATAATTAATTTTCATAACTTTAACATGTTTCTCTCAAAGTTTATTAAAGGCTGTAACTTACACAAACTTATTTGTCTGCACCTACATGTACCAGCAAACATTCAGCCCCGTGAATCTTAACAAGTAAAAGATTCTAAAAAGATTTAGTGATTTAGTAAAAGGACACATGTTGCTTGTGGTAGTTGTGGTGGTGGTAGTAGTAGTAGTAGTGATAGTAGTAGTAATAGTAGTAGTAGTAATAGTAGTAGTGGTAATAGTAGTAGCAATAGTAGTTGTGAGGGAAAAGTTCAACAGATAGGAGTAGCGAGCGAGTATATGGTAACGATAGTTTGATTGCCGGCTGCTTGTAAGGAAGGGCCAGTCTAGCTCCCGCTATCCCCTTCCCTCCCCCCTTTTCTCCACCTCGAAAGGTGACGTGTGGGGTACGTGCATCGTATTTCGGACAAACTATTCCCTTACTTTTAAAACCTCTCGTGTGTCCTCTATTCTTTCAGACTACTTGGGTCGTGAAAATACTTTCCCTACAATACGTTGTTACTTGTAAAACTAAATGGTTCACCTGTTTGGACTAATGTGGTGCTAGCCCCAATTTACTTGTTCTATAATAGTGGGTAACGTTAAAGGTGCCATTCTTCCTTTGGAGGCAGATGATCGTCACCACCAGGGGACCTAAGTTTCCAGCTTGTTGAGAAATGGTTTAACAGCTAAGTTTATAGTTTAAATATAGTGAATACTTAGCTGATAAAAGACAGCAAATCGTCCTACACAGCCGCCCCTGCAGACGAGGTCTTGAATTGTTGTCTTCCACTTCTTAATGGGCTGAAAAAGATATATTATGTAAACCATAAATTACCCTAGGGTGTTATGACAGCCATCGTTCATTCACTGATGAGGCTGACTTACGTTCCCACATTGTGCGCGTGGTCTCAAAGTCTGCACTCTCACTGCCGCTCTATCTAGGTTGCATTACAAACCCTTGTGACTCCAGAACTGCGCAGTCCCTCTACTAACAAGAATTCGTAACCTACATTGCTCTTGTACATGAGCTATGTGTTCCTTTACAACCCTCGAGCCAGGTACGGGTGACTTGATAGCTGAAGTAGTCCTTGAATGTCAACGTCTTCCATAGTCACTAGGAATACTCCACACTGGTACAACTCATGTTTCCCCAAGATTTATCTTTATTGTTCACGAATCTTCATCACAAAAGAAAGCTGCATCACACTTCTCTGTGAGTGTTTTATATTGTGTTTTGAGACACTTTGTTCACACTAACCAACGATCAACTGTTCTTTGTTGGGTTATATACTGGAGTCAGGCTGACTCATCGAGTAGAGCTCAAAACGTAATCCTGAAGAACGCCACCAGGCCTCCCTACAACACCGTCTCACTACCCCTAGCACAGAAAGGAAAACAGCTTGCACTAGTACTTCCATGCTTCGATTGCGAACTTCCTCCATGAAGCAAAGCAGAAGCTTGATTCTTGCTATCCTTAAACGCATTAACACACAATGTTACACCCTATCTTTACCATGGTAATAAAAGTGGGAGCAGATTTTTCCTTATTGTCCTGCTAAGTAAGAGATCGGCGACTGTCTTTTCTAATTAACCTACATACTTGCACACTAGGGCTGCAAGGAGCGCGGTCCACTGACCAACGTCCGCATACTGTACTGCATCGTGGGATCAATTACTTGCTGTAGCAGTAAACAAGAAATGCTTGCCCCTTCTGCGAGGGCTGGCCCCATCAGGAGCTGAAAGGGCTAAGGGGGCTGAAGGGGGCTGATACCCCCTCCTAGAGAAAATTTTCACTCCCACACAGCTCCTCTTCCTTGCAAGTTAAACTAATTCATGCCCATTCTAAACAATTCCGCACCGGAAGCTTGCATTGTCTCGTACTGTTCATATGGAGGTAACACAGATGATACTGCCTCTCGATTAGTGAGTAGCAGGATCACCTGCCCACTCGTCAGGTGAAAGTAAGGGTATTGCCTCTGCAACTCTCAATGTTTTTACTCGGTCTCAGACCAAAGCCCTTGCTTCTCCTACCTCCTCTTCTCCCACCGTAAGTTCCTTTAATTTACCCCAGATTTCTATGTCCAAGGCGATGACTTTGTCAAATACAGCGCCGACTGCCCTCTCAATTCGGGATTTGTCATAATCAGCTTTTAAACAACAAAGATTTTATCCACGGAAGATAACGTATCTCATAAGTTTCAGAATATATTAATGGTATCTTATAATACAACAACTGTATTTAAATCTCACTCTTCAAACGATAGATTATTCCAACCTTGTTGTTTCTAAACCATGATCGCAGAGACTGTCATTCTCTTCAAATGGCCCAAGATTTTGCCAGTGACAGAACAACTTTGCCCATCGTAAGACGGTGGCATGAAATCAGCTACACTTATTTTGCCAAGCATGTACTTACAGGTACAAAGACGAAACAGTTCTTGCAATAGAGTTCCAGGTGCTATACCTGCACAAAATACACACACTACCTAGTTCCTGTATATAAAATCTAAAACGTCCCGTTCCTACAGACTTACCAGACATACTCACCACCATAGAAATTGGATGTTTTTGGCCTTACTCGTGGGGTATCCTACAAAACTTAAAACTTTATTTACTGGGAAAAGAAATTTATTTTAGCGACGGATCATAACACCTTTTGGATATACTAGAAACACTGGCACTCCACGCTTTTAAGTTCATATTGTGTATATCGCAACTGGTTCAATCCAATTATTTCTCTCTGACTGGTTAAGTCGTCATTTAGACACCTATTAAACAGTATTAAGCGACAGCTCGGTCATCTCTGAAAATATTAGCACGAGTTTCCTCACAACATTTGACTCCAACAATCACTAGCAAACAAGAGTTACCTCCTGCCGCTGCCGCCGCCGCGCTGCCCGCCGCTGCCGCTCGTGCGCCGCTGCCGCCCGCTGCCGGCCGCTGCGCCGCTGCGCGCTGCCGCCCTGCCGCCGCCTGCCGCCGCTGCCGCCGCTGCCAGACCGCTGCCGCCGCTGCCTGCCAATAGTGTGGCCCACTAGGGTTACTCTTTATGCTTTTTCATATTATTTTTGTTACGCATATACTGTATATGCCTCTATGATCCTGTTATTGTTTTTATAGACTTTAACAAGCAATAATAAGACTCTGTTACTATGCACATGTTCTCATTACTTGCACATGTACTCATTACTTGCACATGTTCTCATTACTTGCACATGTTCTTTTGTTACTTGCACATGTCTTGTTAGTACTTTCACATGTTCTGTTACTGCACATGTTCTTGTTACTTGCACACGTGCGCTTGTTACTATGCACACAGGTTCGCGTTACTTAGCAACATTCTTGGATACTTGCACATTGTGCTTGTTACTTGCACATGTTCTTGTTAATCTGCACATCTTCTTGTTACTTGCACAAGTTCTCGTTACTTTGCACATGTTCTGGTTACTTGCACATGTTCTTGTACTTGCACATGTCTTGTTACTTGCACATGTTCGCGTTACTTGCACAAGTTCTCGTACTTGCACATGTTCATCATTACTTGCCACACTTGTTCCGTTACTTTGCACATGTTCTCGTTTACTTGCACATGTTCTCATTCCTTGCACATGTACTCATTAACTTGCACATGTTTCTAGTTACTTGCACATGTTCTCATTACTTGCACAGTTCTCTACAACTTATGCACATATGTTTCTCGTTACTTTGCACATGTACTCCATTACTTTCACATGTTCTCATTACTTGCACATGTTCTGTTACTTGCACATGTTCTCATTACTGCAACATTGTTCTCATTACTGCACATGATACTCATTACTTCACTGTTTCTTGTTACTACTTCTGCAACATGTTCTAGTTACTTGCACATGTTCTTTGTTACTTGCACATGTTCTCATACTTGCATCACATGTTCTCATACTTGCAATGTTCCATCATCACTTGCACATGTTCTTGTTAACTTTGCACATGTTCACTGTATACTTGCAGCCACATGTCTCTTACTATGCACTAGTTCTGTTTCACTTGCACATCGTTCTTGTTACTTGCACATTTCTCGTTACTGCACATGTTCTTGTTACTTGCACATGTTCTGTTACTTGCAACATGTTCTTGTTACTTGCAACAATGTTTTCCTGTTACTTGCACACGACTGTTCTCGAGTTACTTCTGCACATGTTCTTGTTACTATTCTGCACATTTCTCGTTAACTTGCACATGTTCTCGTTCTATCTTGCACATGTTCTCATTACTTGCACCTGTTTCCGTTCCTTGCCATGTTATCTCGTTATCTTGCACATGTTCTCATTACTTGCACATGTTCATCATTACTGTGCACACATGTTCTTGTATTTCTTCGCACATGTTCTCATTACTTGCACAGGTTCTCAGTAGCTTGCACATGTTCTCGTATACTTGCACCATGTTTATCTCAGTTACTTGCACATGGTCTCATTACTTGCACATGTTCTTGTTACTTGAGCACATGTTCTCATTACTTGCACACATGTTCTCATTACTCTTGCACATGTTCTTTGTTACTTCCCACATGTTCTCATTACTTCTGCACATGTTCTGGTTACTTGCCACATGTTCTTGTTACTTGCACATGTTCTCATTACTTGCACATGTTCTCATTACTCGCACAATGTCTTCACTCATTACTTGCACATGTTCCTTGTTACCTGCACATGCGTTCTGTTACACTTGCACATGAGTTCTCATTACTTGCACATGTTCTCGTTACTTTCACATGTTCTCGTTACTCTGTCACATGTTCCTCATTACTTGCACATGCTTCTCATTACTTGCACATGTTCTTGTTTACTTGCACATGTTTCTCACATTACTTGCACATGTCTCATTACTTTGCACAATCCTCATTACTTTGCACATGTCTTGTTACTTGCACATGTTCTCGTAACTTGCACTACGTTTCTCATTACTTGCACATGTTCTTGTTACTTACACTCATGTTCTCGCTGTTACGTGCACATGCTCTCACTACTTGCGCTACATGTTCTCGCGTTTACTTCTGGCACAGTATACTCATTACTTGCACATTTCTCGTTACATTGCCACATGTTCTCATTACTTGACACATGTTTCTAGTTACCTTGCACATGTTCACGATACTTCTGCATCATGTCTCATTACTGCACATGTTCTATGTTACTTGCACATCGTTCATCGTTACTTGACATTCATGTTTTCTCATTCACTTCACATGTTCTTGTTACTTGCTCATGTTCTCATTACCTGCACATGTTCTCATTACTTGCACTATGTTACTCATTACTTGCACATTGTTCTCATTACTTCGTCACAATGGTTCTTGTTTACATGCACATCTCTCGTTACTGGCACATGTCACTCATCTACTTGCACATGTTTCGTGTTACTTCTGCACATGTTTCTCTTACTTGCACATGTCTTCTCATTACTTGCACATGTTCTTGTTTACTTGCACATGTTCTCATACTTCCGACATGTCTCATTACTTGCACCTGTTCTACATTACTGCACATTAGTTCTTGTTACTTGCACATGTTCTCATTACTCTGCACACGATTCTCGTTAGCACTGCACGGGTTCTTGTTACTTGCACAAGTCTCGTTTCTTGCACATGTCTAGTACTATGCACATGTTCTCGTTACTTTGGCCCATGTTCTCGTTTTTTCATGCGCATGTTCTTGTACTTGCTCACATGTTCATGTTACTACTGCACATGTTTTCTTGTTACGTGCACATGTCTCATTCACTTGGCACATGTTCATGTTTACTTGCACATTCTTGTTACTTTGCACATGTTCTTGTTTACTTGCACATGTTCTTGTTACTTGCCACATCTGTTCTCGTTACTTGCACACGTTCACCCCCCCCCCCCCCCTCTGTTAGCTGCACGTGTCTTGTTAACTTTGCACATGTTCTCATACTTGCACATGTTCTCATTACTTGACACATCAATTCTCATTAATTGCACATTTCTCATTACCTGCACATGTTCCTCATTACCTTGCACATGTTCTCATCTTCTTGCGCACATGTTCTCCAATTACATTGAACATGTTCTCGTTACTTGCCACAATGTTCTCATTACATGCACCTGTTCTCTGTTACTTGCAACATGTTCTCGTTACTTGCACATGTTTCCTCAGTACTTGCACATGATTCTCGTTACTTGAACATGTTCTCATTACTTTGCACATGTTCCTCGTTACTACTGCACATGTTTTTCTGGTTCACTTGCACAGTTCTCTGTTACTTGCACATGTTCTCGGTTTCTTGCACATGTTCTCTGCTATTGCACATGCTCGTCTCGTTACCATGCACATGTTTCTCGTACTTCTTGCACATGTTCATCGTATACTTGCACATATGTTCTCATTGCCAACTTGCACATGTTTCTCGTTACTTGCACATGTTTCTTGTTACTTAGCACAGGTTCTTGTTACTTGCACATGTTCTTGTTACTTTGCAACAATGTTCCTTGTTACACTTGCACATGTTCTGTTACTTGCCATGTTTTGTTACTTGCACATGTTTCTTGTTACTTGCACATGTTCTTTCTTACTTGCACATGTTCTTGTTACTATGCACATTTCTTGTTACTGTTCCCATGTTCTGTTACTTGCACATGTTTGCTTGTTACTTGCACATGTTCATGTCATACTTGCAACAGTTCCTTGTTATACTTGCAGCATGTCTCGTTACTTGCACATGATTCTTGTTACTTGCACATGTCTTTCTTGTTACTACTGCACATGTTCATGTTACTATGTGCTCAAAAAAAAAAAACCCAAAATGGTTCTTTGTTACTTGCAACATGTTCTCCCCCCCCAAATTTACTTGCACATGTTCTATGTTACTTGCACAAGTTCTTGTTACTTGCACGGTTCTGTCTTGCCACACGTCTCATTACTTTGACGCATGTTACCCGTTAGAGTTCTCTGCAGATGTTTGGTCGTTAGTTGACACATGTTTTCGTAATGACCACATCTCACAAGACCACACCTCAGATATGACCCACACCTCATTATGACCATACCTCAGTATGCGACCCAAAACCTCATATACCACACCTATGGGACTCACACAGCACTAGACCATCTCACTATGACCACTACCTATGACCAACAACTCACTATGACATCTCACTATTGACCAAACCTATGCCCACAACTCACTAATGACATCTCACTATGACACACACCTATGACCACTACCTCACTATGACAATCTCACTATGACCACACCTCACTATGACATCTCACTATGACCACAACTCACTATGACAACTCACTATGACCACACCTATGACCACATAACTCACTTGACATCTCACTATGACCACACCTATGACCACACCTCACTATGACATCTCACTATGACCACACGCCAGATCTATGCCACCACCTAACTATGACATCTCACTCCCACTAGACCACTACCTCACTATGACTCCTCACTAGACCAAACCCACTCACTATGATCACATTTCATTAATGACCCACTCCGACTATGGGCCACCAAACAGTCTATGACAACACCTTAACTATGACAACGATCAGGAAAATATATATTGCGCGTGTTATCGTGTGTGTGGTGTGTGTGCGGCGTGTGTGTGTGTGTGGTGTGTGTGAGTCAGTGTGTGTGTGTGTGTGTGGTTGTGTGTGTGTGTGTGTGTGTGTGTTGTGTGTGTGTGTGTGTGTGTGTGTGTGTGTGTGTGTGTGTGGTGAGTGTGTGTGTGTGTGTGTGGTGTGGTGGTGTGTACTCACCTAGGTTGTATCAACCTAGTTGAGGCTGCGGGGGTCTCGAGTTCCGACTCCTTCCCCGCCTCTTCACTGGGTCGCACTACCTAGGTCACTCTCCCGTACACCGTGAGCTTTACATCCATAAACTCTGCTAAAAGCTATGTATGGATCCTGCCTCCACTACATCCTATCCCAAACTATTCCACTTACTGACTACTCTGTGGCTGAAGAAATACTTCCTAACATCCCTGTACTCATCAGTGTTCCTTCAGCTTCCAACTGTGATCCCCCATGTACTGTGTCCAATCTCAGAACATCCTGTCTTTGTCCACCTGTCAATTCCTCTCAATTTTGTATGTCGTTATCCATGTCCCACCCTATCTCTCTCCTGTCCCTCTCCAGTGTCGTCAGGTATAGATTTCCTCTAACATCTCCTCGTAGGACATAACCTCTTACAGCTCATCATGGACTAGTCCTTGTTGCAAAACCTTTGCACTTTCTCTAGCTTTCTTTACGTGCTTGGCTAGTGTGCAGGCTTTCCAACACTCGGTTGCCGCATACCTCACAATATGGGCCTAACGTTACGGTGTACAGGGTCCTGAAACGACTCACCTTATTAAGCTGATCGGAATGCTGATCCTAGGTTTGCTAGGCGCCCATTATGCTGCAGCTCGAGTTACTTCTGGGTTGATGTGCCGCTTTCAGCACACATGTGCCTGTATTATACTCCACACCCAAGATCTTATTTCACATTGAGTCTGAGGTATTCATGTAGTCTCCTGACCCCCTACAACTGTAACTCCGTCTGCGGCCTTCACTTCCCTTCACTCCCAACTCTTCATACCTTTGCACCATAGTTCGGCGCGGATTGCACTCCAGGAAGATCCAATTGCTGACCAGTCGCCCCTGTCCAGATCACTTTGTAGTTCTGCCTGTCTTCGATCGAGTGTATTCTTCTCATCAACCTCACGCTCATCTGCAAACAGGGACAACCATCTGGTCTATTCTTCCTTCCGTCCATGTCACGCTATCACAAAAAATTACCAGAAACACAACTCTGGTCAGACTGACCCTGCGGGACCCGCAGGTCACAGAGTGCCCACTCTTACACCTCGCCACATACCATACTCGCTGCTGTCTCCTGACAAGTATTCCCTGATCCATTGTAGTGCCTTTCCCTGTTATCCCTGCTTGGTCCTACCAGTTTTTCTGCACCAATCTCTTGTGTGGAACTGCGTGTCTAACGCCTTCTTACGCAGGTCCAAACAAAAATTGCAATCCACCCACACCCTCTCTCCTCTTGTACTTACTGCGCTTTCACCATGTCATAGAACTCCAGTCAGGTTTGAGTGACATCAGGATTTCCCGTCCCTGAAACATGCTGGCTCTGTTGAATGAGACTCAATTCTCTTTCTAGGTGTTTGCCCCCACTCTTCTCCAGATAATCTTCTCCACCATGATTTTCTGCATCTCTAACATGTCAGTGACACTGGTCTGGTAGTTTCATCTAAATGCTTCATGTCTGTCTCCTTTTTTAAAGATTTGGACTACATATTGCCTGCGTCATTTCCCAACAATGCCTCAGGCAATCTCCCTGTTCTTCGAGAGCGACTAGATTGTAATGACATATTGTTCTTTCAGGGCCGTACACACAGACTAGCGCCTCTGCGCTACACCCTACACCATCAATACCCATGGGGAGATGTATCTGGCCACCCATATGCCTTTCTGAGGTATCTACCACTCAGACAAGCCTCTATCATCATTCTCATTCCTCTCGGTTCAGTAGTGCAACTTATGTACACACTTGGTGGAGATGCCCCAACTCCTCCGTCTTTATCGGAGTCCCTTCTGCGGTCTCCTTCTGTGACAACTATCTTTGAATCTCTTGTTGAGTCTTCACATACTACTCTACGGTTCATTTTCCTGTTTCTCTCCTCCTTCCTATCCTCACCCTATTACCTGGTCCTTGGACTGTTCGTTTTCCTCCTGATACTGGCGGATACAAACCACTTCGGCGGTCATACATTTGGCTTCGCGCTGCTATGTCATTTTCATATTGTCTTTGCGGCCTCCCTTCTTCAACTGTGACATATTCGCTATCTGGTCTACGACTGTTCTCACTTACTACCTCACTGCGGATCACTTCTTGCCTTCTATATTTCTTTCATTTCTCCCAGCACACCTTGTTTTGCCTCCCCTGCACCTTTGGGTAAAACCATGCGGCTCAATCCTGGCTTTTTTCATTTACTCCTGTTACCCATTGGGTACAAACCTATCTCTACTCAGCCTCCTTGCATTTTGTTGCTACATTTTCCATCATCTCCATTAACATGGCTTCCCACTGTCCAGTTCTCTGTCTCCACTGAACCCGTTCAGTAGTTCCCCAGTCCCTGATGTAAAGTCTCCCTTTTTCTTTAGCTTTGGCTTCATCTCGCGACGTCCCTGAGTCCCTTCCTGCTTCTCCACTCCACTTCAGTTTACAGCTCACTCGTGTATTTCGAAACTTCAAAACCAACATTGTCACTTGGCCCCCAAGGGTCCTTTCAATATAGCATGCTCCCTCGCGATACTGCCACTACTACTGACGAGTCGATACTACTAAGACCCAGCCTTGCTGGTACTATCATTCCACTCCCTCCTCTCTCTGCTAGTGACTCCCCTTACGTGTTTCTTGGAACATGAAAGTTCTCCAGTACCATCACCTCCTCATCTTAGCCCTCCATGTATCTTGGCCCCGACATGTGGGCCCCAAGGTGTGGTGTGTGTCGTCAGTGTGTGTTGTGTGTGATGTTGTGTGACGTGTCACACGTGCGACTGTGTCTTGTGTGTATGTCTGACGATGTGTGTTGATGTGTGTGAAATGTGTCTGTGTGTGTGTGTGTGTGGTGCGTTGTGTGTGTGTGTGTGTGTGTGTGTGTGTGCGGAGAGGGGATGCTGTGGTGTGCGTCGATGAGCACCATTTCTAACCCACCCTGACACACACATTACATAACACCATTATATGTGCACTTGACACACACACACACAAACACACACACTCACATATCTACACATCCACACACATACACACAACAAAAATTCACCAACCAAACCACATCACACACACAATTTATCAATAATATGTATATAGTCACCTAAAAAAACACACAACACACAACCACTACACAAACCACCACACACACAAACACACACACCACTTCCAAACACAACATCAAGTTCTCAGGGAGTGAATGATGGAGAAAAGTTGAGATTCCCGCTGACATCATCATGATAAAACCAACTATCCCATCGCTGCACACTCATATCACCTAGTAACCTGATTAACAACTTCATGTTCAACATGCATGTACATTCCCCACTCATGTTCACATTCATACCGCACACGCTATCTCACTGTTTCCCTCTTACTACTGATTTAAAACAAGTCATTATACTGCATAGCAAATAAAACGGACATAAAATAGTTGATATAAATATTAATGAAAATTCCCAAATTACTCAAAGAAGAGAATGGTTACTTTTTTCATTATTAACAAGATATTCTTAATGAGACAGTTTTGCTCGCTATAATATAAAAAAATTGACGAGTCCCGAGGCAAATCTTGTGTTGGATAAAGCAAAGATGATGAATGTTAACAAAGGTTTTTATTTTTACTTTTCTCAGGTCTTCACTTTTCTGACCTCCTGAGAGCAAACTACTGTCTAGCCAGACACACCCAACACACACACAACCACACACACAAACACACACACACACACACACACACACAATCAAACACACACACACACACACACACACTCACACACACATCACCACACCACACTCTCACACACACATCACACACCCACACATACACACACAGACACACTCACACAGTCACACACAACACACACACACACACATACACACACAACACACACACACACACACACACACACTCACAACCCCACACTCACACACACTACATACAACCAACAACACACACATAACACACATACACACACAACACACACACACACACACACACAAATATCACACACACACACACACACACACAGCACACGACACACCACACATACAACACACACACACACACACACACTCACACACCCAACCTCAACACACATAACACACACACACACAACACACTACAAAATACACACACACACAACACATCACACACACACACACACACACACACACACAACACACACATTCACTCACACATGGGTTGACTTTACACCACAAGGAGATCCATTGGGAGAACTTGGACACCCACACATCGGCGGGCCAAGATACATGATGGGCTAAGATGATGGCATCAGGTTGTACTGAGAAAATTTCCATTGCAACACGTAAGGGACACTACAAGAGAGAGAGGAAGGATGAACCAGCAAGGACAGGACTTAGTATTCACCCTTGAGTAAATGCAGCAATACGAGGACATCCACATATGAAATAAGACACAACTTGGGAGCCATTGACCCAATGTGGTTTTAAGCTTCGGAATACACAGAAGAGCTACAAGTGGCGAGCAGGAGACGCAGGAAGGGTCCAGACGAATGAAGCCCAAACTACAAGAAAGCGGGACTACACAGGAATGAGGAACATACCTTAACGGGGTTCAGTGGGACAGAGCGAACTGGCAGGGAAGCCAGTTAATGAGATGAGGGAATACATGTACAAAACAAAATGCAAGGAGAGCTGAGGAGTAGGTTTGTACCCACAAGGGTTAACAGGAATTATAAAAATTCCAAGGATGACCCAATTGGTTTACCCAACCCAAAGGTTGCAGGGAGCAAAAACCAAGTGTGCTGGAATGGAAGAAATACAGAAGCCACAAAGGACCCAGGAGAATAAGGAGAACAGTCGAAGAAGCCTGAAACGAACTAAGCACAGACAATAGCGGAGCCCAAAAAGACAACATGTGAAAAATCACATAGCAGCGAACAAGCCAAATCACACTGACCCCGAAACATCGCGTTAGCTACAGCACATCAGGAAGGAAAACACATTCCAAGGACCAGACGTAATCAGCTACAACTGAAGGAACAGGAGCAGACAAACAAGAAATGACCCGTGAAGTATGTGAAGAAACTCAACAAGAGCATTCACAAAGAAGTGTTCAACAGAGGAAGACAGAAGGGACTCCAAAAGACGAGAGGTGGGGCACACCACACCAGTCGCTGGACACAGTGCACACAACCCGGAAGAAGTGAAAGCTTCTTAGTGAGCTAGATACCACCCAAAGGCAATGGGAGCCCCGTATAACATCTCCCACCCCAATTCAGGTATTGCAGACAGAGGACAAAAAAAAAACAATAAAACACTAGCAGAGGCGCTATGTGTACCCCTAACAACAATATTCATACCTCATCGAAACAGGGAGCGATTGCCTTAAAGCTGCATGGAAGACAGCAATGCTAGCTCCCCACTCTTTACAACACAAGGAGACAAGAACCAATGACGCATTAAACTATAGACCAGGGTGTCACTGGACATGTCTCATAAGAATTACGCAAAATCATGGAGTCTAGATTATCAGGCAGAAGAGTGTGTGGACACACCTAGAAAGGATGATCGCTCACAACAGCAACCCAACATGGTTACAGGCACGGGAAAACCTGCGTGTCACACAAACCTAACTTGAGCACTCTATGACATGGCTGACCAGCACAGAAAACAAGAGAGAGAGGGGTGGGTGGATTTGCATTTCTTGGACTGTTTGCCAAGAAGGCGTTTGACAACAAGTTCCACACAAGAATTCGTGCAAAATCTGGAGGACTCAAGCAAGGGACATAACAGGGAAGTGCACTACATGGCACAGGCGAATACTGTCAGGAAGAACCGCCAGCGAGTCATGGTACAGTTGCGAGGTGTCAAGCATGGGCCCCTGATGACACCAGCGGGGTCCCGCAGAGGGTCCAGATCCTAGGACCAGTGCTGTTTCTGGTATTTGCGTAACGAACATGACGTGCAAGGAACACTCAGACTACTGAGAGGTGTCCCATGTTTGCGCTAGCGATGACGTGAAGCTTCGATGAAAGAATTCACTCGATCGAAGACCAAGCGCAGAAACTACACAGGGACTCTGGCAGGCTGCAGAACCTGGTCACGCAATCTGGCTCCTCGGAGATCATCCACAAAGTGCAATCTCTCAGAAGAATTGGGGAAGGGCAAAGAAGGACCGCACAAGACGGAGTACTAGTCTAGGGGTCAAGACATACAAACCTCCACTCAGGAAAAAGGATCTTGGGGTGAGTCTAACACACCAGTGCACATCTCCTGAAGCGCAACATCAACCAAATAACTGCTGCACACGCACATGAGCGACCTACGCATAACCTCAGAACAGACATTACCGACATCTATCTAATAAGGAATCATTCAGGACCCTGTACACACAACCGTGGTACAGGGTATGCGAGCACCATTTGGAACATCATCGATAACATTGGTTTGTGTGAGTGTTGTGCTGTCTGTGTGTGCGTGGCCATGTGTGTGGTGTTGTGTGGTGTGTGTGTGTGGTTTTTGTGTTTGTGTTTGTGTGTGGTGTGTGTGTGTTTGTTGTGGTGTAACTGTCGTGCTGTGGTGTGAGTATGTGGTGTATGTGTGTCGTGTGTGTTGTGTGGTGTGTGTGATGTGTGTGTGGTGTGTGTGTGTGTGAGTGTGCACGTGCTGCATTACATGAATCTGCGTGCGCGGCTATTGCAATAACAAAAGACGAATAAAAAATTAAATTTATTACAGCTTTTCATAGGAGGCGATGACAATTACCGAATAAGAAATCCCAGTCCCATTTACACAACAGTACAACGTACCACAGACCAAACTATTCTGCTACATAACTGATAAAAATATCATATTAATAACAGTTACTGAGATGTAAGTAGGACTTAAATTTCCATTAAATACACGTATCTGGGCGTCAACGTTTATAGTCAGATCTTGTGCGGTGTACTTTCAAGACACAGATTTCTCTGTCTCCTCTCCTGTAATTCCTCCACCAGGAAAAGTCTAGACTGGGTGTGGGGATAACATAGTTCTAGAAGTAACACATAATTCTAAATTCTTACAAGGTCGCCTGGGACCAACATCCGAAAGTGGGGAAGCAAGACATCCACCTAGACAGACTGATAAATGCCTGGACACAAATCTCTGGGAAGGGAGTTGATGTGGGAACCCAGAGGTTGAGGATCACTGAGAGACAGAGAACCGAGACAACCTATGTATAGTGAAGGGGACGACACACCACACACACAACACACACACACACACACACCACTACAGGAGGGTCCATCTGTCAGGCAAATGAAGATAGTGATGTCCCTAGAGAAAAGTGGATTCAACATACACTAGCGGTAAAACAATTTGAATTTCTGACTACAAAATCCTGTTATTTAATAATCTTAAAGATGTTAGAGAAACTTTGAGCGAATAAAGAAATGAATGGATAAATGGGGCACCTTTACACCTAGACAATCAGAAAAACCTTTGCTAGACTGCTTATCGGAAATTATGAAGATCACTGCGGGTTATATCGTAGATATACCAGAGATATAACACCTTTTCGCTTATACATAGTAACACCAAAGCGCAAAGGATCACAATATTATACCTAGTAAAACTTGAAAAGACAAATATCACTCTTTCATACTATAGTAATATTAAGACTACAACCATAACCCTGTACTATGCATAAACAATATCAGAGATCATCTAACGTTACTCTTATACATAATAACCCCGGTGATACGAAAGATCAAAATCTGATTAACATAATAACACCAGGATATGAAGATATGGAAATTACCACATAGAACACACAGGATATCACGGTTTTTGATGAATGAAAATACAGAACAAACTCAATCAAAAGAAGATAAAAATCTATGACATTAAATAGATGGATAATATAAAGAAACAAGTGGCCTCCCATGGTGGCTAGGTAGAAGAGTTCTTCTCTTCTGGCTGGACGTTTCCAGCACTGCCCGGGCGATGGTATTTACTGGGCGCAGATTCTGTGTCCCGCCCGTAATTACATCCTGCTTGTATATACTGATATTTAACACTTGTGTTGTAATATCATATATAAGGTCAGTGCTTTATATCATTTTTTTTTTTTCCATGGTGTTGCTACAATTTGAAGAGTTAAGTTCCTCTCTGAGGAAATGTGTGTTTGGGGGGCTCTTTCACAATCTCAACGTCCACCTTCCTAAGGATGGAGGCTTAATATCCATGTTTAACTTTTCATTATATGATAATATTTTTGCTACACGAGTGTAAGACAGAGAACACATCTGTCACAACATTGTCAAAGAGTACAAACACTGAAAGAACCTTCTGTAACCATGCGAAAAAGTTTGTTCTGAAAATTCATATATGCGTAAATCTAGTACTCTGCACTGCTGTTATTCGTATACTCATAACAAGACAACACAATAATTGCGATACATATGTTGTAGTAACAATTATTCAAAATCACTTTTCTGCGATATTAGAACACTTAATTAACTACCAAGTTTAGAAATAATTAATTATCCATAACTTTTAACATGTTCTCTCAAAGTTGTATTAAAAGGCTCTGTAACTTACACAAACTTATTTCGTCTGCACCTACCTGTACCAGCAACACATTCAGCCCGTGCAAATCTACAACAATTAAAAAGATTCTAAAAAGATTTTAGTGATTTAGTAAATGCGGCACCACATGTTGCTTTGGTCTGGTAGTTGCAGGTGGAGGTAAGTAGTAAGATAGTGATTAGTAGAAGTAATAGTAGTAGTTAATAATAGTAGTAGTGGTAAATAGTATAGCAATAGTAGTTGTGAGGCGGAAACTTCAAACCTATAGGAGTAGCGAGCGAAGTAATATGGTTAACGCGCATAGCTTTTGATTTCGCCGGCTTGCTTGAATAAGGAAGCGCCAGTCTAGCTCCCGCTATCCCCTTCCCTCCCCCTTTTCACCCGCTCGAAAGGTTGACGTGTGGGGTACATGCATCTGTATTATTGTGTATGGCTTAGTGAAATGTTTTGATATTGTTGTGTATGGATGAGTGTCATGTATATGTATCCACTTAAATGCTGCTTTCCTTTACATAAGTGTTGTTAACTTATGTATTTCAGTGTTTACACATGATGGACATATTACCTTCACTTTCTGAATTCAGTCTTCTTTGTTACGCATATTTGGTCTTCACCATCACTTTAACAATCACATTTCTGACATACACTTTACCTGGTCTGCTCAACACTCTTATTCTAATATAATTATTACGTTTTTTTTGTGTTTTTTCCTTTTCTTCTCTAATAAACATTATGAACAGTCATGAATTATTGCAGTACTTTATTACAACTGCGTCACACTTTATTACAACTGCGTCACACTTTATTACAACTGCGTCACACTTCAACCTTAATCCATTTTAAATTTCCAATAATTTCAATTTTCTTAATAAAATGGAATGAGGGTACAATATTTTGATGAAATATTTTGGGAAAAGATGTAAATATGTGAAGAAGTGATTAACTTCAGAGACTTGTGTTTAAGACAAAGAAGATATTCTTATAAATCATCTTAATAAACACTTTGTTAAGTAGAATTATTTATTAAACAAATCTCCCAGTTTTCACAGATACGCTTCTTTCACCTCTTCATTAATGAAGTAAAAAAAAGAAATTCACCGCCATAGATGCAAAACTAAAATTTTCGGTAATGAACATAATAACTGTCAACTTGGTGGTGGCTGCCACGACCTGGCCAGTACGACTGTGTGTTGCCACAACCTGGCCAGTACGACTGTGTGTTAATGTCTCCCATACTGTTGTTATGTACTGTGATGTATCAATGTTGTGGTGCATTATGTTGTAGAGATATATTGCACAAAACCACCATCGTTGTGTTGTGATGTGTATAAAGTCTGTCTGCTGCACCAGAGTTAATAACACTGTATGTAACATGTCTGATAAATACCTGATAGAACACTTATTGGTAGGATTCTTTTCTTAGGATTCAGTTGGTAGGATTCAAGTGTATAAGACTGGACGCTACTAGAAGAATACTACTGGAAGGACTGTTACCAGAAGACTATAGGTAAAAGACCTCTGGTAGGTTTCTGCTGGGAATAGAGTGCTGGCAGGACTTTGGTGGTAAAAGACTTTAGGTAGCAGTTCATTTGTTACTTATAAGAAGAATCAAGTCAGCTGTTATTATACGTCTTCGTGATCGTGGTGTCTCCACCGAGATTATCCTTTCAGTGACTTTTTTTTCAGTTCCTTCCTGGTGGGAAAGAGAATTTTGTCTCTTGTCACATCGCAGATGTAATCGGTACAGAGGAACGATTTATATGCTGTTTTATGTGTTGCTATTCTATTTTACGTGCCACTGTACTGCTTTTTGTTTTATTATACTGTTTTATGTGTTACTTTATTGTTTTTGTGTGTCACTATACTGTTTTATGTGTTACTATAATACCAGCTGACATAAATCATCTTATACGTAACAAACGAACTGCTTCTTTTACCAACAGAGTCCTGCCAGCACTATATTTCCAGCAGAAACCTACCAGAGGTCTTCTACCAATAGTCCTCGGGTAACAATCCTTCCAGCAGTGTTCTGCCAATTGCGTTCAGTCTTATGCACTTGAATCCTATCAACAGAATTCTAAGGACAGAATCCTGCCAAGAAGTTTATTATCAGATATTTACCAAACAGTTTACACACAGTGTTATTAACTCTGGTGTATCAGACAGACTTTATACACATCACAACACAACGATGGTGGTGAAAAACACATTATAACAGAGAGGAACTTTCACCTGTGAAACAAACTTCTTCATTCAATAGTTCCCTTCTACAATTGTGTGTGTTTCAGCACTTACTGACTTTGTGCTATATATCTCTGCAACATAGTGCACCACAACATTCAGTGTGCCATATATCTCTGCAACATAGTGCACCACAATATTCAGTGTGCCATATATCTCTGCAACATAGTGCACCACAATATT
>NW_026506723.1:0-29067 GCF_026875155.1 Cherax quadricarinatus
TTAAAAAATTAACACTGTCAACTTTTGGGAACTTTTGAGGAAACGTTTCGCCACACAGTGGCTTCATCAGTCCATACATAGGAGAAACTTGAAGAACATGTGTCTAATTTAACATGTCGGTTCTTCGAACCATTCATCTACAATCCTGTCGGACACTGCAACTTCTTGGGATCTTAATACTTGGGAATTCTTCGCTTGCCTAACCCTTGGGCACGACCTACTTCCACATTGAACAAATGTGACACCACCTACGACTGCTGCACCTCTCCTGATAATACGGTTTATAAGCTGCTTCTCCGCTCATATGCCGTATTCTATTCAAGATTGATGGACTGACCACATCAATCAAGGTTGAGGGACTGATCCCTCATTCTCCTCCTGTTCTTCAAGTTTCTCTATTTAATGGACTGATGAAGCCACTATGTGGCGAAACGTTTCCTCACAAAAGATACCCAAGAGTTGCACATGTGTCTAATTTAACAACATGTCGGTTCTTTGAACCATTCATCTACAATATAATTTTATATATATTTAAAATTTATATATATATATAAATTATTATATATATATATATATATTTTATATATATATATATATATATATATACACATATATATATATTATATAAAATATATATATATTTTAATATATATATATATATATATATATAAATATATATATTATATAAAATATATATATATATATACATACACACATCTAGGGTTTTTCTTTTTTTTCTTAATAACTCTTCTTCTTGTTTTTTTTCTGTCTCTATTGTCCATGGGGAAGTGGAAAAGAATCTTCCCTCTGTAAGCCATGCATGTCATATGAGGGGACTAAGATGCCGGGAGCAATGGGCTAGTAACCCCTTCTCCTGTACACACTAAATATGAGAAGAAGAAAGAACTTTATAAAACTGGGATGCTTGAATGTGCGTGGATGTAGTGCGGATGATAAGAAAGAGATGATTGCTGATGTTATGAATGAAAAGAAGTTAGATGCCCTGACCCTAAGCGAAACAAAGGTGAAGGGGGTAGGCGAGTTTCGGTGGGAAGAAATAAATGGGATTAAGTCAGGAGTATTTGAGAGAGTCAGAGCTAAGGAAAGGGTAGCAATAATGTTGAAGGGCCAGTTATGGAAGGAGAAGAGGGAATATAAATGTGTAAATGCAAGGATTATGTGGATTAAAATAATGGTTCGATGTGAAAAGTGGGTCATAATAAGCGTGTATGCACCTGGAGAAGAGAGGAGTTTAGAGGAGAGAGAGAGATTTTAGGAGATGTTAAGCGAATGTATAGGAACCTTTGAACCAAGTGAGAGAGTAATTGTGGTAGGGGACCTAAATGCTAAAATAGGAGAAACGTTCAGAGAGGGTGTGGTAGGTAAGTTAGGAGTGCCAGGTGTAAATGATAATGGGAGCCCTTTGATTGAACTTTGTATAGAAAGGGGTTTAGTTATAAGTACTACGTATTTAAAAAAAAAAGAGAATAAATAAGTATACAAGATATGATGTAGGGCGTAGTGACACTAGTTTGTTGGACTATGTATTGGTAGATAAAAAATTGTTGAGTAGACTTCAGGATGTTCATGTTTATAGAGGGGACACAGATACATCAGATCACTTTTTAGTTATAGCTACAGTGAGAGTAAAATGTAGATGGGATACAAGGAAAATAGAAGCAGCAAGTAAGAGAGAGGTGAAGGTGTATAAACTAAAAGAGGAGACAGTTATGGTAAGATATAAACAGCTATTGGAGGATAGATGGGATAGTCTGAGTATAGGTAATGGAGTCGAAGATGTGTGGGGCAGGTTTAAGAATGTAGTGTTAGAGTGCTCAGCAGAAGTTTGTGGTTACAGGAGGGTGGGTGCAGGAGGGAAGAAGAGCGATTGGTGGAATGTTGATGTGAAGAGAGTAATAAGGGAAAAAACGTAGAGGTTTTTACAAAGTAGAAGTGATACAAAGGGAGAGTATATAGAGAGAAAAAGAGAGATTAAGAGAATAGTGAAGCAATGTAAAAATAGAGCAAATGAGAGTGTGAGTGAGATGTTATCAACACATTTTCTTGAAAATAAGAAAAAGTTTTGGAGTGAGATTAATAAGTTGAGGAAGCATAGGGAACAAAATGGATTTGACAGTTAAAAATAGGAGAGGAGAGTTATTAAATGGGAGTTAGAGGTATTTGGGAAAACTGGAGGGAATATTTTTAGGAATTGTTAAATGTTGATGAAGATAGGGAATCTGTGATTTCGTGTATATGGCAAGGAGGAATAACATCTTGTAGGAGTGAGGAAGAGCAAGTTGTGAGTGTGGGGGAAGTTCGTGAGGAAGTGGGTAGAATGAAAGGGGGTAAGGCAGCTGGGATTGATGGGATAAAGATAGAAATTTTTAAAAGCAGGAGGGGATATAGTTTTGGAGTGGTTGGTGCTATTTTTTAATAAATGTATGGAAGAGGGTAAGGTACCTAGGGATTGGCAGTGAGCATGCAAAGGGGATAAAAGAGAGTGCAAAAATTATAAGGGAATAAGTCTGTTGAGTATACCTGGTAAAGTGTATGGTAGAGTTATATTGAAAGAATTAAGAGTAAGACAGAGAGTAGAAGCACAGATGAACAAGGAGGCTTCAGGAAAGGTAGGGGGTGAATAGACCAACTGTTTACAGTGAAACATATAGGTGAATAGTATTTGGATAAGGGTAATGAGGTTTTTGTGGCATTTATGGATTTAGAAAAGGCATATGACAGGGTAGATAGGGGGCAATGTGGCAGATGTTGCAGGTGTATGGTGTAGGAGGTAAGTTACTGAAGCGGTGAAGAGTTTTTACGAGGATAGTGAGGCTCAGGTTAGAATATGTAGGAGAGAGGGAGATTATTTCCCAGTAAAAGTCGGCCGTAGACAAGGATGTGTGATGTCACCGCGGTTGTTCAATATATTTATAGATGGGATTGTATGAGAAGTGAATGCTAGGGTCTTGGGAAGAGGTGTGGATTTGAAAGATTTTTTTTTTCATAAAGACCAAACACAAAGTGGGAGTTGTCACAGTTGCTCTTTGCTAATGACAGGGTGCTTTTGGGAGATTCTGAAGAGAAGCTGCAGAGGTTGGTGGATGAATTTGGAAGGGTATGTAAAAGAAGAAAACGACTTTGTCTTGTGTACCAAAACTGGAGAAAATCGGACAGTAAACAACTTAGTTACAGATTTTGCCCGACGGCCCCCTTAAAAGTGAATATAGGAAAGAGTAAGGTTATGAGGGTAACAAAAAGATTAGTGACAAAAGACTGATATCAGATTGAAGGCGAGCAGAGTATGAGGCGAGGTGCATGTATTCAGATATTTAGGAGTGGACGTGTCAGCAAATGTGTCTATGAAGGATGAGGTGGATCAGAGAATGAATGAGGGGAAATGGGTGCGCGGTGGCACTTAGGAGGTCTGAGAGACTTAGAACTTGTAGGTGGATGACAAAAAAAAGAAAGTACGAGAGTATAGTTCAACCAACACTCCTTGTATGGGTGTAAGAATAGGGTGATGAATGTTGCAACAAGGAGAAGGCCTGGAGCAGTGAGTATCATGTAATGATGGAATGTTGTGGTGTGGATATATGCAGAGATTCGTACTCGGAATTAGGAGAAGGTGTAGGATTACCAAAACTATAATCCAGAGGGCTGAGGAGGGGTTGTTGAGGTGTTTCGGACATGTATAGAGAATGGAGCGAAACAGGAAAGGATTTCAGAAGTGAATAAATCTGTATTTAGGGAAGGCGGGGTAGGGTCGCCTAGGAAAGGATGGATGGAGGGGGTAAAGGAGGTTATGGTGTGCGAGGGGCCTTTGGACTTCAGCAAGCGTGCTGAGCGTATTTGATAGGAATGAATGGAGACAAATGATTTTTTATACTTGACTGCTGTTGAGTGTGAGCAAAGTAACATTTATAAGCGATTTCAGGAAACCGGCAGGCTGGACTTGAAGTCCTGAGAAGAGAATACATGTCTGACCACTCTGAAGGAGTGGTGTTACAGTTGCAATTTAAAAACCTGTAAGTGAAAGAGTAAAGCCCCCCTCTTGACAAGACAGTAATGGAGTGAATGATAGATGAAAGTTTTTCATTATCGGGCACCCCCTTGGTGGGAATGTCGCCGATGTATTAATTAAATATATAAATATATATATATATATATATATATATATATATATATATATATATATTATATAATATATAAATATAGTATATATATATATATAAAAATAAATAAATATCTAAATATATATATATAAATATAAATATTATAATATATAATATATAAAATCTATATATATAAGTAATATATATATATAATATATATAACTTCAGACAGGTGTCGTGTCTGATATGTGGAAGATGGCTAATGTAATTCCCATTTTTAAAACCTGGACAAGTCGTTACCGTCAAATTACCGCCCAATAAGCCTGACCTCAAATTGTAGGCAAGTTGCTAGAGTCAATATTCTGAGGTTATAAAACCATCTCGATACGCATTAGCTTGATTAATGATACATCAGCATGGGATTCACAAGAGGCCGGTCTTGTATCACTAATTTTATTAACTTTCTTCAGAAAGCTTTTGAGCTGTTGACCACGAATAGAATATGATATTGTTTACTTAGATTTTAAAAGCCATTTTGATAGATTCCGCACTCAAAGACTGTTGAAGAAAAGTAGCAGCTCACGGCATTGGGGGAAGGGTGCTCTCGTGACGAGTCATGCTCACAGACAGGAAGCAATAGGTCCATAAATGGGGTTACATTCCAGTGGGATCATTAACAAGTGGCGTTCCACAGGATCAGTCTTAGCCCAATGTATGATTATAATATAAATCAAGGATCTTGAATGAAGGAATTGCTATGAATATGAGCAAATTCGCCGATGACCACGAAGATAGGTAGGATAAATGATTCAAACGTAGATTTAGGGAACTTCAGAGAATTTATACAAACTCTACTCTTGGTCAGAAAAGTGGCAGATGCAGTCAATGTATATAAATGCAAGTTCTGAAAGCTCGGGAAGTCATAACCCTAGGCACTTATAAGTTAAATAATGTAGAACTAGCCATACAGATGCGAAAAGGACTTGGGGGTTAAGGTAAGCAGCAACCTTAAACCAAGACAGCAATGCTAAGCGTAACGTAAAAAGGCAATATATACTGAATTATATCTAGATTATGCCGCTCATCCTGGTCTCCATACTACAGAATGGACATAAATTTTCGTTAGAAAACATTCAGCGTAGGAATACTAAATTAATACATAGCATTAGAAATCTTCGCCTTTATGAAGAAAGATTATGAAGACTCTTAAGTTACATTCATCTTGTAGAACAAGAACTGAGGGGAGACCTGATCGAAGGTAGAAGTGGAAGAAGGTATTAAATAAAGGGGAAATTAACAAGGTCATGTGATATCCACTCCAAGAGAGAACCCGCAGTAATGGATTTAAATTAGATAATTTAGATTTAGAAAGGACATAGGCAAGTATTGGTTTTGGAAATAGGGTAGTTGATGAGTGGAACAGTCTACATAGTTGGGTTATTGAGGCAAGACTTTGGGTAGTTTCAAATTTAGTTTGGATAAGTACATATGGGAGGGGTTGATTTGAGAGGGACTTGCACATCGAGCTTGTTTCTTGGGTGGCATTGAAAATTGGGTTGGTTCAAATGTTTGTTAGTGGATGAATTGTAAAGGACCTGCCTAGTAGGGGCCAACAGGCCTGCAGCAGTGATTCCTCCTTTCCCTTATTGTTCTTATGTTCTTATATATAAAATATACAGTGTATACATATTATAATATATATAAATCTATATATATATATATATATATATAATATATATATATATATATATATAATATATTTATAATATATATATATATATATATATATAATATATATATTATATATATATGTTCCGTGCCCGAATATTAAAACTGGTCAATTAGCAAGAACCATTAAAGATAAGTCCTTTCTAAAATTGTCGGTTTTATACGTTTAAAGATATATTTTTTCATTAATGTTAATGTAAAAAATTTTAATTTTGCACCAAAAGAAATCTTAGAAAACTTACTCTAACCTTATTATAACAGAACAATTTATTTTAAGCCTAACCCAACTATATAATTTTAGATTTGTTACAATTATTTAATACAAACAAACACAGTGAAATATAATTTTTCGTATAGTTCAGAAAGAATATTGCGAATTTATTGCATACACAACATTTTCGCTTGTCCCTATATGGCAAGATGAGCGTGCTATTTAAGCCAAGATCGTACAATTCTGCTATTCGCCACGACCATATATTATATATATATATTATAATATAAATATTGTTATGTCGTGCCGAATAGGCAGAACTTGCGATCTGGCTTAAATAGCAACGCTCATCTTGCCATGATAGGACAAGCGAACATTTGTGTATGCCATAATTTCGCCAAAATCATTCTACTAACGAAAAATATATTTCACTCGTGTTTGTTTAGTAGTAAATAATGTAAACAAATAAAAAACATTTAGTTGGGTTAGCTAAAATAAATTGTTCTTTGTTATAATAAGTTAGGTAAGTTTTTCTAAGATTCTTTGAGCAAATTAAATTTTTTTACATTAATATTAATGAAAAAATATATCTTAAACGTGATAAGAGAACAATTTTAGAAAGGGCCCCTCCCAACTTAATTTTAAATGAGTCTTGCAAATTGACCAGTTTTACATATTCGGCACGACATATATATATATATATAAATATAAATATATATATATATATATATTATATATATATAAATATATATATCGTGCCGATTAGGCAGAACTATGCGTCTTGGCTTAAATAGCAAATGCTCATCTTTGCATATAGACAATGAAAATTGTGTATGCAATAATTTCGCCAAAATCATTTTGAACCTAACGAAAAAAATATATTTGATTGTGTTTGTTTAGTACTAAATTACTGTAAACGTATTTAAAATATATTTTAGTTGGGTTAGGCTAAAATAAATTGCTCTTTTTGTAATAAGGTTAGGTAAGTTTTCTAAGAAACTTTTGGTGCAAGATTAAATTTTTTTACATTATCATTAATGAAAAAAAAATATATCTCTAAACGTATAAGAGAAAATTTCAGAAAGGACATAGATTTTTAAATGATTTCTTGCAAATTGACCAGTTATACATATTCGGCACGACATATAGATAATATATATATATATATATATATATATATTATATGATATATATTAATAAATATAATAATATATATAATATATATATATATAATATATAATATATATATATATATAATATATATATAATATATATATATATATATATATATATATATATATATAATATATATATATCGTGCCGATAGGCAGAATTTGCAATCTTGGCTTAAATAGCAAAGACTCCATCTTCCATAAGAAGACAAGTGAAAATTTGGTGTATGCAAATAATTCGCCATAATCAGTCTGAACTTAACGAAAAAAAATTTTAAAATATTCCACTGTGATTGTTAGTAATTAAATGACTGTAAACAAATCTAAAATATATTGTTGGGTTAGCTAAAATAAATTGATCTTGTTATTAATGTTTAGGTAAGTTTCTAACAATCTTCTGGTGCAAAATTAAATTTTTTTTATATTACATTAATGAAAAAATATATCTTAAACGTAGAAGAGAAAATTTTTAGAAAGGACTTATTTTAAATGAGATCTTGCTAAATGACCAGTTTTACATATTCGCACGACATATATATAATATATAAAAATATATATATATATATATAAATATATAATATAAATATATATATATATATATAGATATATAAATATAATATAAATATATAATTATATTAAAATATCTATAATATATATATATATATTTATTATTTATTGATTCCCCCAGTTTTTTAGTTACTCGATGACTGATAGATGCTAACTTTGAAATTATCATGGATCATACGAGGGGTGTGGCGACCAACGGGCAATAGTGACTCTCAGGAGACAACGATCATTGTTTTACTTGGTGGCTGATGGCAAATGTTAAGAGAGTTTACAGAGGGCTATACTGAGGGCAGGTGCCGAGGGTCTGGTGCCGAGGGCGGGTGTTGAGGGAGGTTTTGAGGACAAGGTACTGAGTCTGTACTGAAGCAAATTTCTGAGGCTGCTACTAAGGGCAGGTAAGCTAAGCAGGTGCGAGGGCAGTTGCTGAGGCAGTGTTTAATAAACAGGAAGCAGAATTTGCTCATGTGACTGGTAGCTCAAAGGTGGTATGCTCGGCTCACAACTCAAAAGGACTGAGATTCGATCATCTCCGAGCGAAGTTTCGTCCTTACACGCTGCTGCCTATGTGCAACGTAGCAGTTCGGCGCTGAACAGTTTGTTCCTGGCATCCTAAGTGGAGAACTTAAAGGAAATAAACCAGCTGATTGGCTTCCTTGGTTTATCCTGGGTTATTAACCCCCTCACCCCTTCCCTGACGGTGTAATACTCCAACAGACACACAGACAGACGAGCACGAGATATGCAATAGACTCTGACACTCCAGACACTTGTTACCTCTGACCTCAGAGCTACCTGCGGTGTTGGGCAGATTTGGAAAACACTCACTCACTAATTGCTTCCCTGCTGACACCTGTGTTTGTAGAGAGAGGAACAAGAAGATGATGAGAAAAAGTGATGGAGAAGGAGGTAAGACGTAATAACGTGAATGGGTGAAACATGGAAAAGGCCACCAACATTAATAGCCAAATTTGAGAAAACTCTGAATAAAATAAAAGATATGAGCTTGAGAAAAGGTATGAAAATGATACGGGAAAAATACATGTATCATATAAACAGTGAATGATGTGATGATGATGATTAATAAAAATAAATAATAAAAATACATAACTAAATTTATAACAAGAATATAATATAATGAAGAGTGAATAGCTGCTACCGAATGAACATGAACTAAACAGAGTAGCAATATAAATATAAGGAAAGTCATAAATAATGCCAAAGCTGAAATTTCGTGATGGAAATTTTAAATAAATAATAATTGCGTCTGTCTGAATTTCTTTAATAATAATAATAATCAATAATAATAATAATAATAATAATAATAATAAAAATAATAATATAATTAGCCATAATACGGGATTGGAAACTCAGTCAAAATTTTGTTCCGTTATAATTTTCTTGACTAGACACTACATTATAATAGTTATTAATCATAATTAACCTTTTCTAGAAATACAATAATAATACTCTAATAATTCCACTTGTAGATTATTTACTATGATCAGTTTGTAAACCAGCCGAGACAAAAACAACGCCCGTCACTACTGCCTTATACACCACTACAGTCCATATCTATCTCCCAGCCTGCTGCTTTCCTTCCTTCTTTGATTATATCTCCCGGGATAAAAATAACGGTCATATTTTAGTAACCATTTTTTCATACTCCAAAAGGTTTTCAAACTGAGCTGGATGACAGAACCTCCACAAGGTGCTGAAGCCATAAGCTCAAAATAGGTCTGTACACTAGTAACCCTCCATTTTCTACACTATAAGAGCATCACAGAACCCTGCAAGTATATGATTTATCTATCAAAACAACAACCACTTTCCAAAATCAGCAAACAAAACAATGATACCTTCCCTTAACAAAACACACTCACCCTTTATTTTTAAATCCCAAATTCTCATAGAATACTCTACAGTCACCAACAACTCTAACAACCTCTGATCTCCAAGCAATAACATGCCAATATATATATATATATATATATATAAATATATAAATATATATATATATATAGATATACTTATATATATATATATTTCATAACCTTTCTATGAATGTTCACTCTAATTAATAAAACGTAAACAAGATGGTCCCCAGAAATTTTGACAACCTATTTAATATATATCAGATCCTCTTCAACCCTAATACGACTAACTTAAACTTTTTATATTATTAAAAATGTCATTGGTATTGGCCTCGCATGGGCCAGTAGCCCCTACTGAAGTGTATCCGTCTTCTTATGTTCTTATAATCATTAATCATTAATCTAAACTATATTACAAGATGAAGAGAAGGAAGATGACGAACGAGGAGATGTGGATCAGAAGAGTGTAGGTAAAAAGAGCAAGATGATGAAGACGGAACATGAAGAAGGGAAAGATGAGGAGCAGAACATGAGGGCAGAAGAAAAGTTAGAAGAGCAGCAAAGACAAAGAGAGAGGAGCTTAGAACAATAGCAAAGGAGTATCAGGATGAGGAGGGAGACAGTCATTGTCTCAGTGTATAATACAACATCACCGTATTTGGTCTCAGTGTATAATACAACAGCACTAGTATTGATCTAAGTGTATAATAACAAACTTCACCAGAATTGACTCAGTGTAAAATACAACTGTAGCAATATTGATCTCAGTGTAATAATCAACTGTAAGCTAGTATTGATCTCAGTGTATAATACAACTTCACCAGTATTAATCTCAGTTAAAATACAACTGTTCCAATTGAACTCAGTGTATAATAACAACTGTACCAGTAAGTGATCTCAGTGTATAATACAACTTATAAGTATTTATGGCATTTGTATAATACAACTGTACCATGTATTGATCTCAGGTATAATACAACTTCCCACCAGTATTGATGGCAGTGGGGGTATAATACAACTTCACCAGTATTGATGGCAGTGTATAATACAACTTCACCAGAATTGATGTCAGTGTATAATACAACTTCACCAGTAATGATGTCAGTGTATAATACAACTTCACCAGATGATGTCAGTGTATAATACAACTTCACCATATTGATGGCAGTGTATAATACAACTTTCACCAGTATTGATGACACGTATAATACAACTTCACCAGTAATGATGCCAGGTATAATACAACATCAACCAGTCTTGATGTCAGTGTATAAAAACAACCTTCACCATTAATGATGCCATTGTATAAAAACAACATCACCAGTATTGATGTCAGTGTAAAAAGCAACTTCACCATATTGATGTCAGTGTATAATACAACCTCACCAGTAATGATGTCAGGTAATAATCCAACTTCACCCGTATTAAGTCAGTGTAATAATGCAACTTCATCCAGTAATGATGTCAGTGTATAATGCAACTTCACCAGTAATGATTCAGTGCATAAAACAACTTCACCAGTATTGATGCCAGTGTATAATACATCTTCAACCAGTATTGATGCATGTATAATACAACTTCAACATTATTGATGACAGTGTATAAAACAACTTCACCAGTATTGATTGCCCATGTATAATAAAACTGTCACCAGTATTGATGCCAGGGTATACTACAACTTCACCATATTGTGCCATGTATAAATACAAACTACACCAGTATTGATGCCAGTGTATAATACAACTTCACCAGTATTTGATGCCAGTGTATAATACAACTCACCAGTATTGAAGTCAGTGTAAAATACAACTCAACACCAGTATTGATGTCATGGATGAAAACAACTCACCAGTATTGATGTCCGTGTAAAATGCCACTTCACCAGTATTGATGTCAGTGTATAATACAACTTCACCAGTATTGATGCCAGTGTAATAATACAAACTTCACCAGTATTGATTGCAGTGTATAATACAACTTCACCAGTATTGATGTCAGTGTATAATACAACTTCACCCAGTTTGATGTCAGTGTATAAAACACAACTTCACCATATTGATGTCAGTGTATAATGCAACTTCACACAGTATTGATGTCAGTGTATAAACACATCACCAGTATTGATGGCAGTGTATAATACAACTTCACCAGTATTGATGGCAAGTGCATAATACACACATCACCATATTTGATGGCAGTGTATAATACAACTCACGCAGTATGATGCAGTGTATAATACAACTCACCCAGTATTGAAGTCAGTGTATATACAACTTCACCAGTATTGAAGTCAGTGTATAATACAACTTCACCAGTAATGATGTCAGTGTATAATACAACTTCACCAGTATTGATGTCAGTGTATAATACAACTTCACCAGTATTGATGTCAGTGCATAAAACAACTTCACCAGTATTGATCTTCTTTCCTCTGTTTCTTAGAAAATATCACCTAAAAATATCTCCTGGAAGGTAATATAAACTTATAAATCTTGTGATCTTTATTCCAATTGAAGTTTTGCAATTTGGGTTCATCTTGCTTGCAATATTGGTGTTGAGGTAAGGTTGGGACGTAGTTATTAGCAATTTAGGTTCATCTTGCTTGCAATATTGGTGTTGAGGGAAGGTTGGGGCGTAGTTATTAGCAATTTAGGTTCATCTTGCTTGCAATATTGGTGTTGAGGGAAGGTTGGGACGTAGTTATTAAGCAATTTGGGTCAACTTGCTTGCAATATTGGTGTTGAGGGAAGGTTGGGGCGTAGTTATTAGCAATTTGGGTTCATCTTGCTTGCAATATTGGTGTTGAGGGAAGGTTGGGACGTAGTTATTAGCAATTTGGGTTCATCTTGCTTGCAATATTGGTGTTGAGGGAAGGTTGGGGCGTAGTTATTAGCAATTTGGTTCTCTTGCTCAATATTGGTGGTTGAGGGCAGGTTGGGCGTAGTTATATTAGCAATTTTGGGTTCATCTTGCTTGCAATATTGGTGTTGAGGGAGAGGTTGACGTAGTTTATTAGCAATTTGTTAATCATCTTGCTGCAATATTGTGTTGAGGGAAGGTTGGGCGTAGTTATTAGCAATTGGGTTCATCTTGCTTGCAAAATTGTTTGATGAAGGTTGGGGAACGTAGTTATAAGCAATTTGGGTTCACTCTTGCTTGCAATATTGGTGTTGAGGGAAGGTTGTGGGCCGTATTTTATTACATTTGGTTCATCCTGCTTGCAATATTGGTGTTGAGGGAAGGTTGGGACGTAGTTATTAGCAAATTCTGGGGTTCAACCTTATCTGCTTTGCAATAATTGTGTTGAGGGAAGGTTGGGGCGTAGTTATTAGCAATTTGGGTTCATCTTGCTATTGCGATAATGTGTTGAGGGAAGGTTGGACCGTAGTTATTAGCAATTTGGGTTCATTTTGCTTGCAAATATAGGTGTTTGAAGGAAGGTTGGGGCGTCTGTTATTAGCAAATTTGGGTTCATCTTGCTTGCAATATTGGTGTTGAGGAAGGTTGGGAAACGTTGTTATTAGCCATTTGGGTTTCTCTTCTTGCAATATTGGGTTGAGGGAAGGTTTTGGGCGTAGATATTAGCAATTTGGGTCATCTTGCTTGCAATATGTGTTGAGGGAAGTTGGGGCGTAGTTATTAGCAATTAGGTTCAATCTTGCCTTGCAATATTGTTGTTGGGGAATGTTGGGACTAGTTATTAGCACTTGGGTTCATCTTGAGCTTGCAATATTGGTGGTTGAGGAAGGTTGGGGCGTAGTATATTAGCATTTGGGTTCATCTTGCTTGCCAAATGGTGTTGAGGGAAGGTTGGGACGTAGTTATTATAGCAATTTGGGTTCATCTGCTTCAATATAGGTGTTGAGGGAAGCTTGGGGCGTAGTCTAAGCAATTTCGGTTCATCTTGCCTTGCAATATTGTGTATGAGGGAAGGATGGGGGGCCCGTTAGTTATTAAGCAATTTGGGTTCAGCTCTTGCTTGCAATATTGGTGTTGATGGAAGGTTGGGACGTAGTTATTAATAGCAATTTGGGTTCATCTTGCTTGCATTATAGGGTGTTAGAGGAAGGTTGGGGCGTAGATAATTAGCAATTTGGTTCATCTAGCTTGCAATATTGGTGTTGATGCAGGTTTGGACGTAGTTTTTTGCAATTTGGGTTCAATCTGCTTGCAATCTTGTGTTGAGGGAAGGTTGGGGCGTAGTTATTAGCAATTTGGTTCATCTTGCTGCAATAATTGTGTTGAGGGAAGTTGGGACGTAGTTTATAAGCAAATTGGGTTCATCTTGCTTGCACTATTGGTGTGAGGGAAGGTGAGGGCGTAGTTATAAGCAATTTGGTTCATCTAGTCTTTGCAATATAGGTGTTGATGGACAGGTTGGGACGTAGTTATTAGCAATTTGGGTTCATTTTGCTGCAATAATGGTGTTGAGGAAAGGTAGGGCGTAGTTAATTAGCAATTAGGGTTCTCTTGCTTGCAATAATTGGGTGTTGAGGGAATGTTGGGACTTAGTTTTATTAGCAATTTGGGTTCATCTTGCTTGCAATATTGGTGTTGAGGGAAGGTTGGGCGTAGTTATTAGCAATTTGGGTTCATCTTGCTTGCAATATTGGTGTTGAGGGAAGGTTGGGACGTAGTTATTAGCAATTTGGGTTCATCTTGCTTGCAATATTGGTGTTGAGGGAAGGTTGGGGCGTAGTTATTAGCAATTTGGGTTCATCTGCTTGCAATATTGGAGTGTTGAGGATGGTTGGGACGTAGTTTATTAGCAATCATTGGGTTCATCTTGCTTTGCAATATTAGTTGTTGAGGGAAGGTTGGGCGTAGTTATTAGCAATATGGGTTCATCTTGCTTGCAATATGGTGTTGAGAAGGTTGGGACGTAGTTTATTGCAATATTGGGTTCAATCTTGCTTGCAATATTGGTGTGAGGGAAGGTTGGGGCTAGTATTAGCAATTTGGGTTTCATCTTGCTTCAATATTGGGTTGAGGGAAGGTTGGACGTATTATTAGCAATTTTGGGTCATCTTGCTTGCAATATTGTGTTGAGGGGAAGGTTGGTGCGTAGTTATTAGCAATTGGGTTCATCATGCTTGCAATATAGGTGTTGAGGGAAGGTTGGACGTAGTTTATTACAATTTGGGTTCATCTCGCTGTGCAAATATTGGTGTAGCGGGAAGGTTGGGCGTAGTTATTAGCAATTTAGGGTTCATCCTTGTCTTGCAATATTGGTGTTAGGGAAGGTTGGGGCGTATTTTATTAAGCAAATTGGGTTCATCTGCTTGCAATATTGGAGTTGAGGGAAGGTTTGGGCGTAGTTATTAGCAATTTAGGTTCATCTGCTTCAATATTGTGGTTTGGAGATGTAGGGGACGTAGTTATTAGCAATTTGAGGTTCATCTTGCTTGCAATATTAGGTGTTGAGGGAAGGTTGGGGCGTAGTTATTAGCAATTTGGGTTCATCTTGCTTGCAATATTGGTGTTGAGGGAAGGTTGGGACGTAGTTATTAGCAATTTGGGTTCATCTTGCTTGCAATATTGGTGTTGAGGGAAGGTTGGGGCGTAGTTATTAGCAATTTGGGTTCATCTTCTTGCAAATAAGGTGTTGAGGGAAGGTTGGGACGTAGTTATAGCAATTTGGGTTCATCTTGCTGCAATATTGGTGTGAGGGAAGGTTTGGGGCTAGTTATTAGCAATTTGGTTCTCTTGATTGCAATATTGGTGTTGAGGGAAGGTTGGGACGTAGTTATTAGCAATTTGGGTTCATCTTGCTTGCAATATTGGTGTTGAGGGAAGGTTGGGGCGTAGTTATTAGCAATTTGGGTTCATCTTGCTTGCAATATTGGTGTTGAGGGAAGGTTGGGACGTAGTTATTAGCAATTTGGGTTCATCTTGCTTGCAATATTGGTGTTGAGGGAAGGTTGGGGCGTAGTTATTAGCAATTTGGGTTCATCTTGCTGGCAATATTGGAGTTGAGGAAGGTTTGGGAACGTAGCTATTAGCATTTGGGTTCATCTTGCTTGCAATATTTGGTTTGAGGGAAGGATGGGGCGAGTTATAGCATTTGGGTTCATCATGCCTTGCAATATGGTGTTGAGGGAAGGTTGGACGTAGTCTATTAGCAATTGGGTTCATCTTGCATTGCAAAATAGGTGTAGAGGGAAGGTTTGGGCGTAGATAATAGCACTTTGTGGGTTCCATCTTGCTTGCAATATAGGTGTGAGAGGGAAGGTTGGGACTAGTTAAATAGCAATTTGGGTTCATCTTGCGTGCAATATTGGAGTTGAGGGAAGGTTTGGGGCTAGTTATTAGCAATTGGGTTTCATCTTGCTTGCAATAATGGTGTTGAGGGAAGGTTGGGACGTATTTATTAGCAATTTGGTTCATCTCTAGCTTGCATATATGGTGTTAGGGAAGTTGGGGCGTAAGTTTATTAGCAATTTGGGTTCATCTCTTGCATGCAAATAAATTTGGTGTTAGGAAGGTTGGCGTAGTTTATTAAGCAATTTGGGGTTCATCTTGCTGCAATAATTGTGTTTGAGGAAGGTTGGGGCGTAGTTTATTAGCAATTTGGTTCTCTTGCTTGCAATATTGGGGTTGAGGAAGGTTGGACGTAGTTATTAGCAATTTGGGTTCATCTTGCTTGCAATATTGGTGTTGAGGGAAGGTTGGGGCGTAGTTATTAGCAATTTGGGTTCATCTTGCTTGCAATATTGGTGTTGAGGGAAGGTTTGGGGAAGTAGTTATAAGCAATTTGGTACTCATCTTGCTTGCAAAATAGGTGTTGAGGGAAGGTTGGGGCGTAGTTAAGCAATTTGGGTTCATCTTGCTTGCAATAGTGGTGTTGAGGAAGGTTGGGCGTAGTTCTTAGCAATAGGGTTCGTCTTGCTTGCAATAATTGGTGTGAGGGAAGGTTGGGCGGACTAGTTTATTAGCAATTTGGGTTCATCTTGCTTGCAATATTGGTGTTGAGGGAAGGTTGGGGCGTAGTTATTAGCAATTTGGGTTCATCTTGCTTGCAATATTGGTGTTGAGGGAAGGTTGGGACGTAGTTATTAGCAATTTGGGTTCATCTTGCTTGCAATATTGGTGTTGAGGAGAAGGTTGGGCGGTAGTTATTAGCAATTTGGGTTCATCTTGCTTGCAATAATTGGTGTTGAGGGGAAGTTGGGACGTATATAATAGCAATTTGGGTTCATCTTGCTTGCATAATGGTGTTGAGGGAAGTTGGGGCGTATAATTAGCATTTGGGTCATCTTGCTTGCATATTGGTGTTGAGGGAAGGTTGGGACGTAGTTATTAGCAATTTGGGTTCATCTTGCTTGCAATATTGGTGTTGAGGGAAGGTTGGGACGTAGTTATGACTCGACAGATATTGAGTTGCTAGCATTACCCTTATTTCAACATTTATTGGTACTGGTGTCTGCTTTATGCTGTTTTCAGTCTTGGAAAATTAAATTTGGGTGAAGAAAATACGAGAGGAGAATTTTTTATTACTTTAAGTGGAAATATATTGTGAAAAAAAATGTCAAAATATTCCCAAATATTTGTTAAATGTGTAGTAAATTGTTTAATTATGTATTTATTTACTTGCGGAAAGTAGTCCTGATCGTCTATGGTTCGATCTGTTTTGGGTTTTTTGCGTTAAAAAAAAAATTTGACAGCAATTATTCCTGCGCCAGTCGACTTTTACAACATAAAAACTAGAAAGGGGCAGGGAAGCAAGAATAACTCAAAAATGTAACCGTTTCCATAAAACGTAAAATTTGCATAAAAAATATTATTTGAAGAGGTAGTTGAATTTTTCCTAACCTGCACCTACATTTCCCCCCAGCCAGTGACATTTTCCATTACCTCATGGCGGCTTTCGTCTCTCGCCCTGCGGGGAGAGAGGACGCTTCTACATGTTCTCTTGACCCACTGGTGGGAAAACAAGCATTAGCACCAAGAGGCGGCCCGCCCTGTCCGGGCCATAAATACGTCTCATTCACTGGTTGAGGATCTTTAAAAAAGACACGATGAACGTTCTCCCCCAACATTATCAGGGACTGTTATGGCACCCCCAATGAAGAGCTGTAGGGTGGGGGCACTAAAGGGAATGTCAAGGTCTTCGTAAATTTTCATGGGGGCTGACTTTATTACCATCGAGATGAATTTCAAGAACGACGGATGATTAAATTCGGCAGTGGAAGATGTTGCATGATGTGTCTAAGATTTTACTTGGTGAAGGAAAAGGAAATTTTTCCTTTTGAGGCAACAGCATACACCTACAAGATTGTTCAGGGGTTTATGGAATGTACACTCGACGAGCAGGGGAATGTGGGGACGGCCCTTATGGGGGGATCCGGGAAGGACCTTCCACTGAAAATGACCCTGGGAGACCGATCCATCAAATTTTACATTGCAAAACCCATAGAACACAGGTTTTTTACACTATGCGGGCAGAGGAAGACTGCCTTTTATGTGACTCTTATAGCACATGGGGCACAATCCCCCAGGAGACGGGCCAGGGTCAGGAGACAGCTTCGGGATACGCCATAAAAGCCACGGAAGTTATAAGGGTGAAGGGGAAAAAAACCCGGGGGGTACAGGCCTATGGAGTGAGGAGGTCGACGGGGCGAGGGGGTTTTGGAGAGGTTTTTACACTCCTGGAAAACGGGGGGGGGGGGAATACGCTGCAGACGGGGCCTTTTGATAAGCGAGTCAGTCGGGAGGGGATTTTGGGAGGCTGGCTAAAGGATTTTTTGGAAGAGTCGGAGCATGGTGGGGAAAGTAGGGAGGCGGTTGATGACAAGGTGATGGAACAGAAGCAGGGAAAGGAAAGACTGAGTGAGGTTCGAAGGAGAGCAATTGGGGGGGTGGGGGTCCATCAAAAAATGTGGGGCAGAAAAAGTGTGTAAGGTACTCCCGCAAGAGATCAGGGGGGGGCATCAGACATGGACGAAGTCCCAAAACCACGCAGAGGCCTGGGAAGAAGATGTGGGCACTGGGGTAGCAAGGCAAGTCGGGGAAGGGGGGGGGCAATGGGAAGCTAGGGGGAAGGGGAGGGGGAGGGGTTGGGGGGCGGAACGAGGGATTGTAGAGAAGAACCGAAAACCATGAAAGGGGCCCGAAAAAGCCTCAGCGGCCCAGGGAACCCCCATTCTTGTAAAATTGGGTGTGTCTTTAAATGTAAAGGTCTTAAAACCGGTCAAGAGGGTATGGTTGAGGGGGTTTTGAGGAGTTTTAGTATTGATTCTTTTTTTTGCGGGAACAAAACCCATAGTTGGGTGTGATTGTTTTGAAGGGGTTATGGGTTGTTTACATGTGATGCTTTGAGGTTTAAAAAGGAGGTGGGCTGTGCGGTAAAGGAGACCGTTTTTTTGCGTATCCGGGGTTTGGGGAGGAGGGGGAGGGGGGAGGGTTGTCAGGGGGAGGGGTTTTTGGGGGGGCCGGAGGTTAGTTTTTAGGTGTGTACATCCCAGCAACTAGTAAACATAGAGTGAAGGTTGGTTTTTGTACGCGAGGTTCTGGTTATCACTTGAGAGGTTTACTGTTTTTAAAAGGGTGATGGGGGGGTTTGGGAAATTTGTGTTTAGGAAGGGTGATGGGTTCCGGGGGGGCGGGTTGTTTTTTTTTTGGGGGTTCTGCGGATTTTTTGCGAGTGTTGGAGGGGTAATGTGGTGGAAGTAGGGAATGGATGGAGCACATTTTTTGTAGGGGTTTGAGCAGGGTTAGATAGGATTTAGTTGGGGCGGGGCTAGGTGGGAGAGGGTAAGGACATCGATGGGGGTTTTTCTATCATCGTGCTGTTATACAATTTGAGGGTAGTGGCATAGTGAATTTATGCAGGTATTGAAATTTAAATGTGGGGCTATTTTTAGGGAAGAGGGTGACCCTACGGGGTTTGAAGATTGGTGGAAATCCTTTTGGGGACTGGAAATAGGGAAATGGATTTGCATTGGGGAAATGAGGGCTAAATTTTAAATTGGGAAATTTTTAAAGTAGGGGGTAAGGAAAAGGCTAGGTGGAGCTAGGGCCCCTAAAAATTTTATCTTAGGGTCAGTTAAATGACTTTTTAGCAGGGGAACGGGTGGGGCGGAGTGGGGAAGGGAACGTTTGCGAAATTTAGGTTTGGGCGGAAAAAATTCACATAAAAAATTTTGAGGCAATTCGAGTTAGGGCAGGTTGGAGGTGTCTTAAGGGGAGATGGGCCATGGGTTTTTTTATTAAGGGGGTTTTAAGGGAAGGAGGCAAAGACCCCCTTGGCGAAATTAGGCAGGTACAGGGGGGGGAGGCTTTGAGGAGGGCAAGGGGCCTACCACCAGGGAAAATATTAGTTTGTATGCAGTTTTTTGGTTTGGGAGAATGGGGGGGGTTGGGGCGGGGGAGGGGGTGGGAGGTATGGGATAAAGGGTTTAATAGGGTAAAAAGTGAGCAGACAGGACAGAATCGGGGTGTTTTAATGAGGGAGGTGGGGGAGGAGTTTTTGGGGGATGTGCCAGGAAAAACCCCCGGGCCCAAGACGGAAAAACCAAAAAACGATTTTTATAGGTTAAATGGGGGAGTGTAGGGCTTTTGTTGGTGGGGTTTTAAATTGTATGTTAATAGTGGAGGAGGGGGAAATCACAAAAAATGGGCCTTTTTTAGTGCCCAAAAAGAAGGAATGCCGATTTTGAAGATTACCGTGCATACTTTAAAGGCTCGGATTACAAGATTTTTGCTAAGGTTTTGGGGCAACAAATGAGGAAATGTGGGTTTAGTGTTAAGGGGGGACAGTTGGGAATTCGGGAAGAAGGATGGGGGGATGGACATGGTTTGATTGGGGATTTTCTAAAAGGTTTACGGGGGGGGGGAATACTGGTTTAGTTTGGGGTGAATGCTTATGATTGCGGGGACAGAGATTTCTTAGGGGTTTGTTTAGAGAGGTTGGGTTTCGGAGGGGTGTGAGGTGGTGAACACCCTGAAAATGGGGCAGAGTGGGGACAGGTCAAGGGGAGTTGGGTGAAAGTGTACCAATGGAAGAGGTTTGAGGCAGGGCTGTCCGATGTCACAGCGCTTTTGCGTGTGTCAAAACCCTTTTTATGGTCTTTTAAAGGGGTAAGAAAAATCAGGGATGGAAGGGGGGGCAAAGGGGGGGCTGGGTTGGGTATGTGGATATACAACTGTTTTGCTAAGGGGTAAGGAGGATTTAAGGGAGGGTGGGTAGAGTGATTCAATGTTGGTATGAATACCAAAAGAGATTAATACTGGAAATAAAGGTTTACAAGGTGGGAAATTGGAGGGGGGGGGGGGTTGGGGGAAGGGGTTTTGGGATGGACAGTGGTTGACAAATAAAGGTATGGGGGGATATGGTTTTTGGCGGAAGTGCAGGCAGCAAAGGGAAAAATTTCGGAGTTGTCAGGGGTTTTTTTTAAAGTAGACAGGGGTTTAATCGAGGGACTTAGCTTTACATCAGAGGGTAGGGTGGAAATTCACTTGCCCAAAGCAAGGGTATGGGGGGGGGGGCAAGGTTTTTCCCTTGAGTACAGATTTTTTGGGGAAAATGCAAGGGGGGTGCAAAGTTTGTGTGGGGATTTGGGGGGCATGTTAAGAAAGGGAGGTAGTTTACGGATTTTTTGGGAGGGGGGGTTTAGGTTTGTTCCCTTTTAGGACTGAGAGTAAGGGCTGTATATAAAATGGATATATGAAAGAAGGGGTGTGGGGGGGCGCAAAGTGGGAAGAGTTATGGGGGAGCACGTAATGGGGAGTGGGAAGGTTTGGGGGTTTTGTGAAGATATGTTGAGATTTTTATTGACAGTGAAACGGGGAAAAAATAAAAGTAAAGGGTTGGTGGGGGTATGAAAGGTAAAGGGGAATTTAGCAAGGGGTAGCCGTGTACCCAAAGAGATTGGGGGTTATTTGGAAAGTTTTTGTAAGCTTGGATCCCGGTAGAAAAAAGAGAATTAGTTATGGGTTTTAAAACATGGGGATTCTGGTTTCCCAAGGAGGTTTTTCGTAGTATGGGGTTTGGGGAAAGGGGGCTTTTTGTCTTTTTGGGGTGATTTTTGAAACGGCGTTTTTTTTTTTTGGGTCTTTTTTGTATCCTTGGGGGGGGTGAATCAGGGATGGGTGGGGGTTATCAAAACATTTGGGGGGGGGGTCGTTGCCGCTTTTAAGGGGCTTTATACTGGATGTAAGGGGAGTCCCAGGGATGTTGGAAGGGCTATAATGTATATCTTTAGTGGATTATCTGGAATTTCATGGGAATGAGGGGTTTAAAGGGGGTGTATGGGATAAAAGCGTTGGGCGGCCAATTCTATAGACGAAGTGTGGGAATAATTTGGGTTTTTAGGGGGCTTCTTGGGAAAAAATTTTCCCCGGAAGGTTATGGGAATCTCACTGTGGGTTTTCCCTAAGGCGGGGTCCCTAGGGGGAAAAAGGGAGGTGGCTCCTAATGGGGGGATGTAAAGGGGGGGGGGGGTTTTTTTGGGGTTTTTGGAACTGGTAGTGTGAAAGGGGAAGGTATTTGAGAATTAGGTATGGAGGTACCCCAGTTTTACGAGTTTTTGTTTTGTCAAGGGAATATAAGTGTGTTCCGGGGTTTTACTTTTCTAAGCCTGGGGGGGTTATTTTCACTGGTTTAAAATTTCCTTGAAACCGGGGATACCGACCCCTTTAGGATCTCTTTTTTTTTAAGTAATAGATTGGCACGTTGGTAAACCCAAAATTTTTTCTAAGATACGTGTCAGTTTTTTTGGGACTGGCCTTTACAGCACTTACCCTTAAACTACTCTATCTTTTTTTATTGGGGTTCTTTAATAATTTAATGAGTTTTGTACAGAAATGGCAAGTGGTGTATTATCTTGCATTTTGAGGGGAATTTCACATATGCAATTTTGAATTTTTAATTCAGGGTTAACATTAATATTTATACATTCGGGGGGGTATATTCTTCTACTTATTCATGTATGTGTATAGGAATGTAATGTTTCTATCTTTTTTTTAGTCGAAAATTTTTGTTTTTTGTCTTGTTCTGCAATACCAACTTTTGGGTTTTGATGGGGTTTCAGGGTATGCCTTTCATTAGGTAATTCAAGTATGTTATTTAAAGGGGGACTGTACAAAAACGGGGGGGGGGGGGTTAAAGTTCAGTGTGTTCCGGGCAAAAATGATTATTAAAAAAAGGAGGTTTATGGGTTATGTATATGGTTGGGGGTTATGTATAGGGTTTGTAATATGGCCTTGATCTAGGGTTTTTCTTAAAATGTACCGGGATTTGTACTAGAGGTTTTGTAATACTAGAGGTTTTTAATTTTATACTATTATCATTATTGTTTTGCTCTTTTTAAAAAAAAAAAAAAAAAAAAAAAAAAAAAAAAAAAAAAAAAAAATTATTTATAGGGTTTGGGTTTAAAACCCCTTTAATGTGCCGAGGTTTGTTATAAAAATTGTTTTGGGTTATTTTATTTTTTGTATGTTACATTTTTTTTTGTTCTGTTTTCTTAGCAGAATTTTTGTTTTGGGGGGGTTAAAAAATTTAAAAATAAAATACGTTTCTCTTTTGTTTTTGTGCATAAGGAATCAACTTTCCCTGCAAATTTCCCTTTTGGTTTTAGGAAAATGAAAACAAATTTAAACCAATACCTGTACCCTTCATACGGGTTGTAGGTTTTGTCTTGTTTTTGAGTTATGGTAGTTTGGGGTTAGGTCTTTTTACTTTACTGACATGATATTTAGTACATATATTTATGTTTAAAAGGGGGTTATGGTTTGTCGTGTAGAAAATTTCAACTTTAGTAATCTTGTGATTTTTATTTTGTATGTTGGTTTTGTGTAATAGGGGATGTCGGTAAATTCATTTTATATTTTAAACTATGTTAAGTTTCATTTTGGGTGTTGCGTTGGTACAATGGGTTTGGGGGCAATATTAATGCTGTTATACATTAGTGAGGTTTGCCTCACGTGTATTGTTTCCCATAACAAAATTTATAAACTTGTTCCAGCCGGGGAAAAACCTGGGCAGTAGCACAAAAATGTTTTGTATTCCTGTACTTTTATGCACCTTTTTACTTTGTAAGGTTTTTAATAAAAAAAAAAAAAAAAAAAAAAAAAAAAAACTCTTGGTTGGTAGGGGAACAGCGCACTGCCGGATTTCCCCAAAGTAACTTGGTGAGAGAGGGAACAGGCACGCCGAGTTCCCCCAATGAAACTCTGGGGAGAGTAGGGGAAAACGCACGCCGGAGTTCCCACAAAGTAACTCTGGTGAGAGTAGGGGAAACAGCGCACTGCCGGGGTTCCCACATGAACTCGGTGTAGAGTAGGGAAGCAGCGCACTGCCGGAGTTTCCCACAATGTAATTTAAAATTTAAAAAAGAAAGCTGCACAATACGGGTGTTCCAACCAGTGAATATTTCTACGATTCATCTCGCTTTTCGTGTGGCCTACGTCTCCAGAAATTAATTTCCCTTTTCCTTCGGTGTAAGTATCTGGCCTCTTAAGTTTCCTGCTGTTCTTACCTGATTCCCCCCGACTTTAATTCACTGTACACAGGCTGTGGACTAGGCCGCCACCTGGCTCCCGGTCTTAAAACTGCGCCATTATAAGAACTATGTGAAGACCTTCGTCAAAAGTTTGGGGAAAATAATAAAAAAATTTATTTTTTGGGCGCTGTTGTGTGTGTGTGACGTACATTTGTGTGTGGTGGTGACGTAGTTTGTGTGTGTTGACGACATGTTGTGTGTGTGTGACGTACTGTTGTGTGGGTGCGACGTGTTGTGGTGTGACTACATGTTTGTGTTGTGACGTAGTGTTGTGTGGTGTGGCTACAAAATTTTGGGGTGTGTGAGTACAGTTGGTGTGTGTGACGTACTGTTGTGTTTTGTGAGTACGTGTTGTGTGTGTGGCGTAAGTGTTGTGGTGTGTGACGTACGTTTTTGTGTGTTGGGGTGCGAATGTTGTGGTGTGTGACTAGTGTTTTGTGTGTGTGACGTACATATTGTTGTGTGTGACGACAGTTGTGTGTGGGGCGTACGTGTTGTGTGTGGTGACGTACATGTTGTGTGTGTGTGAGTACGTTGTGTGTGTGTGACGTACTGTTTTGTGGTTTTGGGCGTACGTGTTTTGTGTGTGTGCGTACATGTTGGTTGTGTGACTACGTTTGTGTGTTGCGTACGTGTTGTGTGTGTGTGACGACGGTTGTGTGTGTGTGCGTACATGTTGTTGTGTGTGCGTAATGTGTGGTGTACGTACGTTTGTGTGTGGTGACGTACGTGTTGGGGTGTTGGGGAGTACGTGTTTTTGTGTGTGTGCTCATGTTGTGGTGGTGCGTAGTGTTTTGTTGTTGCGTAGTGTTGGGGTTGTGTGACGTACGGTTTTTGGTGTGTGTGACGTAATGTTTGTTGTGTGGTGACTACTGTTTTGTGTGTGTGACGAAGTGTTGGTGTGTGTGAGTACATTTGTGTTTGTGTGAGACGTGTTGTGTGTTTTGACGTACGGGTTTTGTGTGTGACGTACGTGTTTTTGTGTGTGACTACGTGTTGTGTGTTTGGCGTCACCGTGTAATGTTAACGAATAGTACTCACCTGCGTGAGGGGGGTCATCAATCATCCCGGGGCCCCTATATTGCAATCTCCCTGCATCACCCTTCTTTTTTTTACACCGAAGGGGATTTTTGCTCCATATTTACATAAAGCGAGTCGCTGCAATTGAGCCTTGTATACATCACACCTTAAATTAACACAAAAAGCTTTGTTCCTGAAACACAATTTGTAAAATTTAACCATTCGATGTGCTGAACTTTTTATTCAAGAAAATTTGGGGTACTCTCCTCTTCCCCGGGTAGACCAAATTTCCTCCCATTTTTTCAATGCGAATATCTCTCTATCTCTGTCTGTCTGTCTGTTTTGTTGTCTGTCCTCCTCTCCTGTCTGTCTCATCTGTCTATCTTCTGTCTCTGTCTCCCCGTCTCTCCTCTTCTCTCTCTCCCCTTCTCTCTCTCTCTCTCTCTCTCTCTGTCTCTGTCTCTTTTCTGTCTCTGTCTCTCTGTTTGTCTCTGTTTTGTCTCTGTCTGTCTGTCTTCGCCCGTCTGCTGCGTCTCTCTTCTCTCTCTCTCTCTTTTGTCTTGTCTTCTGCTGTCTTCTGTTGTTTTTTCTTCTTTCTCTCTCTCTCTCCCATTTTCTCTCTCTTCTCTCTCTCTCTCTCCTCTCTCTCTCGCTCCTCTCTCTCTCTTTCTTTTTCTTTCTCTCTCTTCTCTCTCTTTTCTCTCTCTCTCTCTCTCTCTCTCCTTCTTTTCTATCTGTCTTCTTCTTTTTCTCTTCTCTGTCTCTCTCTCTCTCCTCTCTCTCTCTCTCTCTCTTTTTCTCTCTTCCCCTCTCTTCTCTCCTCTCCCCCTTCTCTCTCTTTTTCTCTTTTGGTTGGGGGTATTGTTTTTCGGCTCGTATAACCCCCAGAAATCTACTTCCCTTCGTCTTTTTTTCCTGGTCTCTTTTTTCTCGTTTGGCTAATCTCTCTTTTTTATTTTGCCCCCATCTACTTCTGGGGTGGGATAAGGGTTTACCTGCTGGTGAGAAAGCCAAAAGGCTTTCAGTTAAAAATTTAACCAAGATGGCCTCCATAAAGATTTTATTTTCCCCCAAATTAACCTTGGGCCCCCTAAGGTTTTCCCTTGGCCCTACAAAATGGCTTTTATTTTTTTTAATTACTCCAGGTGGCCCCCAGGTTTTGGGCCCTTAAATTATCACAAGGGGGTTTTCTTCTCGCTTTAAGGGTTTTGATCACCTGGGGTTTAAAACGGTCTAAAATTCCAAAAAGGGCTTTAGAGGTCTGGTAAAAGGGGACCTTTAAAAAATTATTCTGTGACCTTTTATACCTTTACTTTCTTACGGTTGACCTCCTAAATTTCAGTAAAGTCCAACTATTGGGGGATTATTTTCCCCATGGTAAACCATTTTTCCAAAACTCCTGAAACGCGAACCACAGCGAACCAGCAGCGAAAAACCCCAGGAACCACAGCGAACCACAGCAACCACAGCAAACCCGCAGCGAACCAGCAGCGAACCAGCAGCAAACCAGCAGCGAACCAGCAGCAAACCCCAGCGAACCCGCACGAACCAGCAGCGAACCAGCAGCGAACCAGCAGGAACCAGCAGCGAACCAGCAGTGAACGTGGGGGACTGCTAACTTGGGGATTTAAAAAACCCCAAAGAATTAAAAATTATATATTTTATTGAATATGTTAAAACAAATATTACATTTTTAAAAAAAATACTTAGAAGAGGTTATTAAAATTTTTTATTTAAGCATTTTAAAATGCTTTTAAATAAATTCGAGAAAAGCCGAATCTTTTTTGAATCCTATGATTTTAAATAAGATTTTACTAAGGACCCAAACACACGATGTAAGATCATTTTCCATATTGTTTTTGTTTTTTTAAAACTGAACACGGCGAAAAAAGTCCACAGAGGGGATGTCAAAGGGGAATTGGGGGAATGTTTCAATGAAATTTCAGCAATTCGGGATATTTTTTTACTTCACTGTGATCCAAAAAAAATCAAAATTATTTTTTAGAACTTCTGATCAGTCCCCTCACGCCAGCTCCCAATAACTTTTCCCCCTTTTTCCCTTTAGGAAGGGGACTGCACAGGGACCTAAAATCATACCTGACCAACCGGGGTGTGTTTTTATACTTCATTTGCGTGCGGCTAGCAGTAACAGCCTGGTTTTCAAACCCTGAAACCATAAAAGGCCTGTCCAGACCACCCACGGGGGGATTGACCCCAAAACCCCCTCCAGGTAAACTTTGGGACACATCACCTCCAAAACAATAAACGAATTGAGGGTCCCCCCAGTTCATTTCCGTAATATTTCCAGAAAGATAAAATAAAGATACTTCTTGAGATGTTTATATTTAATTAAGATCTTTACCACAAACAACGATGGTTTGTCGCCAGTTTAAAAAATACATCAACGATGGTTTTTCGCCATGTTTTAGAAATACATCAAAGAGGTGTCGCCCTGTTGAGAAATACATAACGATGGTTGTCGCCAGTTGAGCAATACATCAACGTGGTTTTTTCGCCTGTTGAGAAATACATAACGATGGTTTTTCGCCTGTTGAGCAAAAACATCAACGATGGTTGTCGCCATTTGAGCAATACATCAAAGATGGTTGTCGCCATGTTGAGCAAAAACATCAAGATGGTTGTCGCCATGTTGAGCAATAATCAACGATTTTTTTTTTCGCCATTTGAGCAATACTCAACAGGTTGTCGCCTGTTGACAATAAATCAACGATGGTTGTCGCCATGTTGAGCAAAACATCAAAGATGTTGCGCCATGTTGAGCAAAACATCAACGATGGTTTTTCGCCATGTGAGCAATACATCAAAGATGGTTTCGCCATGTGAGAAACATCAACGAGGGTTTTCGCTATGTTGAGCAAAACATCAGATAGTTCCTGACATGGAATGAACTTCTCCAGGCCGAGGGACTGACAACCTCAAAATTTTACGATTTAAGGGGGATGGGCGATTACTGTCTTTACATCTCTACTGTTCCTGCCTACTTTCGTTTTTCGACTGAAGAAGCCTATGTGAGGCGAAACGTTTCGGGAAAAAAGTTGTCTAACTGTTGCATATGTGTCTTCCTAACAACCTGTCGGTATTTTATACCATTTTGATGTTCACTTGTCAGACACGCAACACGTGGCATTTGGGGACAGAAAAACACCTTGGACAAGCTTTTCAAGTGAAAGGGTTGGATCTGAAGGGGCATGACCCCTCAGTTCCTTCACTATATATACTACTACTACTACTATAAAACCCCGCACCTCTCCTTCCGACAGTATTAAATCTCCGCATGTCGCTTTATCTTCAAAGTTCCGACATGGAACTGAACTTCTCCAGGGCCCGGGGGCTGACAAACCCAAATTTCGACTTTTAAGGGGAGGACTGATTTTAAACGTCTTTACATCTCCTGTTCCTGCCCACTTCTGATTCGACGAAGAACCTACGGTGGCGAAACGTTTCGGAAAAAAAGTTGTCAACTGTTCATTGTGCTTACCTAAAAACCTTCGGATTGTATACCATTTTGAAGTTCGGGTTTAATTTTTCTGAATTCTGTGTCCCGTAAGATTTCCCTTAGCTTAAGTTCGTTTTGTAATTACTGACCAGTGGGTTTTCCCCTTTATATTTCAGATATATGGTTTCCCTTTTAGTGTTTGTGATTCTTTGCCTTTGCATGTAAGGAAAACGTTTTCCCCCTTTTAGTTTACATCTTTTTTTTCTTTTTTCTAAAAGGGAATTTTCCTTGACATCCCACATGCCACAGATTTAAATTTTCGTAGGGAAAAAATCGGACCGGGGTGGTTTTGAATATCTTCTAGCTTTTTTCATTAAGAGTTTTGAATGTTCCCAGTGTTGTTTTTGTTTTTGAAGTTGAATTTT